>SNQJ01S0029848.1:95217-113600 GCA_010110895.2 Picea sitchensis
GCGAATGCGAGTAGCCGTCACATCTCTTCTCAGAGATAAGCTGCCACCATTCTAGCGAGTCTTTCACTCTGTATTTTTACAGTCTTTGTACATTTCTTTCATTAATAGAAATCGTGTATTATTGTATCTCTGTGTTTATGGTTTCATCTATGATATATTTCTGTTATATTACTGGATATACACAATATCTCTGTGCATTTCTTTATTATATCTTCACTCTCATTTCGTGTCGAAAATAATTCGGATCAAGACTGTAGGTGGCATAAAACTAGCAGCTACTTTTGCGAGGGAGTCGGCTTGTTGATTTTCTTCCCTAGGAATATGATGAATATTGAACGATGAGAATTTTTTTTTGATCAAATCCCAGGCACAGTTCCTGTATGACCTTATCCTTGGATGTTTGTCTTGATACTGCTGCCTTATCTCTTTTACAATTAATTTTGCATCACCGTAAACTATTAGATTTTCAATTTTCAACTTCCGGGTAGCCTCCAATCCTAATATCAGAGCTTCATATTCACATACTTTATTAGTATAGTCAATGTCCCACTGTAGCCTGTATGAGAAAGGAATTATGAATTCATCTTCGGGTTCCACAAAATGCACTCCAGCTCCGACTCCTTCCCAAGACGAACCACCGTTAAAAACATTTTCCAGACCACTATGCTATTTACATTTTTGTTTGTTTTTTCGATTTTTTTGTTTTCTTTTTTTCTGTATCATTTTCTTCCGGAAAATTTTCTTTTGTACATTCATCAAAACCATCATCAATGGATAATATACAGTTTCCTAAATCTTGATATGCGACATAAACCAGATAATTATTTGGTTTCTGTGGGTCACTTACGGTATATGACAACCTTGTCTCTCTCTATAGACGGGTGAATTGTTCACCGAAGGTCGGGATTGTAGAATATATCATGTCTAATTGAAGTGATCCTCCAAGTTTGAAACCCCAAGACCTAGATAACAACATGCCATATTTCACAGGAACATCAACAACGACTACATCCATGAGAATTCTCTTCACAGGGATCTATGCAAGATTAACCACCAAATATTTCATCATACCAGAACATTTAACTTTTCTTGAATCAAAATAATACAGATCTCGGTATGGTATGGTAACCTCGAGGCCCAATTTCTCCATAATAACTTTGGGCATTAAATTTTGAGAGGCTCCAGAATCCAACATACAATTATGGAGTAGGTGATCATGCATAATTAGCGTAATATAAAAAGGAGCAACAGGGTATTTAGAATTTTCAATATGCGAGCCAAACATTATAGTAGGTCTATCATCTTCTAAATTAATAGTATTCACATGAATTTTAGTATCTGAAAAATTTATCATTTTGGAAATTTGTTTTCTATACATCGGATTTTTTTCTAATTCAACCAGGGGCACAAGAATTTTGATTTTATTAATTTCATTTTCGAGATTGAAGCCTCCAATTGTCTTTTCTACCTCTCTGGTTGGGATCTCTGTTTCTCTTTTTTATTGTCTATTGATTTGCGTTGCTTTGGTTTTGACTGTCCTTGTTTTGGAAGCTTTTGTTTCAGCTGTTTTTGTCTTGGCAGCTTGCCTTTCAGCTATCTTTGTCTTGGCAGCTTGTGTTTCAGTTGTCTTTGTCTTGGCATCTTGCGTTTCAATGGATGTTTGAGCTGACTCATTTGTTTTATTTCTTGACAAGATCTTCCTTGGTGGAGAAGTTGTATACTTTTTATCTCTAGGTATTAAATTATATTTTTGTTGAAGCTCGACCATTATAGAGTCAACGATTCCTTGATAATCAGATTCTCCCATATTATTTATACTTACCTCATTTCCAAACAATGTTTATTGATCTAAATACATTTCGTAATCTTGTCTGGTTAGGTGAGGTTCTTGATCGTTATCACTGAGGTTGTCAATATCTTCATCTAACCCCTCAAAGTCTTGTACATCATCACTTTGCATAAAGTTTTCTATTTTGAAAGGAGCTTTGATTTTCTGATCTTCATTTTTTATTGGTCTCTGCTGGACCAGGGGATTGGGATTCCTTTTGAAATCTCTCCTAGAAAAAAGATCAGGTTTATCCTGGTCCAATTCCATTTTGGAGATTTTGTTTGATAACTCTTTAATTATTTTAGCCATGTCATCCATTTTGTCCTCCGCGGACTTCCTAGATACAGAAGTTCCAGCTTATTCCCTAAAGCGTTTGGTTTCTTTGGTTCCCGTTTCGACCTTCGATTTTAGTTTACCTGCTGCCATCATGTTTGATTCAATTTCGATGGTGTCATCTTGCATTTTGGTGAGATCAATCGATCTCCTCTCCCTTAAAAGTAAGGAAAAGTCGGGCTTGAAATCCCCTGTGAAAGTCGCCTTAGCTACGGGCTGAGAGGGTTTGACCTCTGCTGGGATTTTATGGTATAGTTTATTAAACCTTTGAGTGAATTCTAGGACTGACTCAAAATTATTCTTCCTCAGAGCTCTGAATTCCTTCAGATAGTACAAATCATATTTCTTCTCTCCCCACTGCCTTAAAAAGGCATTTTCTTGTCGTCATAAGATGCTATAGAACCTACCTGAAGCCCTCGAAACCAGAGTCTTACTTGACCTTCAAAAGTTTGTATCAGAAGTATTGAATAAACATCCTCATGCTCAATGATGAGGATATCAATGAATTGGTCAAAAAAGTTTATGTGCTCTGTGGCAGTTAAATCTTCCTCTCTCGTGAATTTCAGTAAGTTATTCATATAATTTTATGGTAAATCATGAAGGACAGGGGGAAGGACTAAAGGAGCATATCTGGCCGCCACTTTGGAAAAAATCCTAGGGGGGGAGGTGGTGGTCCTTGACCTCCTCCTCCTCCAGCACTGCCTCTGGCGCCACCTCCTCCAACAAAATCCATTTGATGTCGAGGGGATGAACTTCAATATTTAAAGAGAGGGTTTTCATAAGTTGCTAGGGACCTTTCTACTACCTCAGGATGAAGTGAAGGAAGTTATGGAAAATAACCATTAGGAGACAAAAAATATGAATAGGGGGGAAAAGGGAAATGAGGACTGGGTTCTTCGGATTTACATGATACATAAACAGGAGAACCAACATGAGTTGAATCAGGGTAAGAGATACAGTCATCAGAGTTTTCGGGAGCTAAAAAAATTACTTCGGGGGTCAGTGGAATATCAATAAAAGAGGGTATCGAAAGGGATCTTTTACCTTTACTAGTCAAGGGGGAAGTCAAATCGATCTCGGCTTTAATCTCGGGTAGAACTAGGTTGGGGTTTATGGTTTCAGCTGCAAGCTTCTCAGTTGATGTATCTTCGAAGTGGCTTTGTGTATAACCTTATTGCGAGGTTGAATATTCAAGTGGAACCTTAGTGTTAGCTTGCACGATTTTGGGTTGGTAAGCCTTACTTGTGGATGCAACAGTCTGCTTTAGGTATTCCCTTGGTTTTAATATATTTTCAGGATTGGATATAGGCATATTTTGTTGATCTCCTAGGTTCTTCCTTGTATTCCTTCTACCGAATTCCAGTTTATCTATAGTGGAGTCGCCAAGTGAAAGATAAAATTTAGCCTTATAAATGTATTCAATCTTTGTTCACTATCAAAGAGAGAAACTTACCATGTCATTCTCCCAGGGAAAAATAACTTCGTTTCTCTGTCCCCGGAAACGGCGCCAAAAATATGTTGTTCCTGAGATTACACTTAAGGCTCAAAGAGTAATGTCAAGGCATCAAGAATTTAAGGAATGTTTTAAAAGGAGCGTTTTCCTCTGTTAATTATATGCGAATTAACCCTTAAATGAAGTTAATAACTGAACAGGACCGAGGCCATGTTTTGTCATCTGAGTCGAGTAATAAAATCAAGTGATGAGAGAGAAAATTACAAAACTATTAAACAAAATGAGGCATCAATGACAATTGAATCTTACCTTGTTTACAGTAGAAGAAAATACAAATGCACCCTTGAAAGGATATACGATACAGTGATCCAAGTAGCTTGCAGGTCTTGTATTTACTAATAGCAAATACAGAGGAAAACCTGCTTGCTTATCAAATAACCGATGAAACATGATTACAGTAGATTTTATACTAAATTGTAACCACTCACTTATCAAGGAGTGACATAAAGAAAACTAGAGATATGGAATACAAAAGAAGCACATAACTCAAACTGCACAAAATTTGGAATCCCTGTCTGCACTTGTATTAATACTCACAAAAGGATGAGTTTTTGTAGTTACAAAAGGAAAGAAGCAGCCCATGTTAAGTCTTTGAAATATGTATTAATAAAAAAAATGTTCTCAACCCTAAGAGGTTGGAATTCTCCTTATTTCTAAAACAGTAAATATTACAATATGTGAAATTTGAAACGCTTCACTTGCATCTCCCCTGTCTCTTCACCATGCTGGAAGAGACGTTTCTCCTTCTTGTTCTCCAACTCAGAAACAAATGGTCTTTAATCACTATCTTAGTACATGATATGCCCACATTGTCTCATTTGTTCCCAGACGTGCTGGCTTTCCCCTGCTCGACACATTGCACACATTTGCCTATGAAATGCACCACCAATTTGGAAGGCTCAGTTGTGTTGTTTGCCTCAAAAGTATACAACTTATTTTCTAAGTGAGGAAACCTATCTTCCATTCTCCTGCCTTCTGAATATGTAGACTGTAGTTGTAGACTAGAACCGACTATCCATTTATGAATTTGGGTAATATCAATTTGTTTCAACCGCAAGATTTTAGCCCTAGCCTATTCCATGTTTGTCTTGAAATCAAGTTGATTTTTTGCTATGTCAACTTGCCCCATGACCTCAGAGATATTATCTTTTTCGAGGCCTAATTACTCTTTGTCGAGTGAATGAAATGCTTCTTCACAAGATTTATTCACATCCTTAGCTAATCTTTTACTTTCAACTATGTTAGCCTCCTAGGTCTTCAATATTATATCGCCTCTAGTTTGCTCCGAAAGAGACAATCTAGGGACCATGGCTACTTCCTCTTTTGCTGATGACACAACTTCCTCCTGGAAAGTAGCTCGAGCAGCGATGACCTCTCTCCTTTAAGAAAATGTTATTTAAGGATTGGTCTACCACCCGAAAATGGTTTTGGACAGCTTCCACCTTAGTAAAAAGGATTTGTTGTACTGATTCTAGTTTTTCGCGCACCTCCAGTGCTTGAGCTTGGATATATGCCATATATACAACCGTGTTTTCTGTTAGGTTTATTTTGGCATGTAGTCATTTTACCAACTCTCCCTACTAAGTGGCCCATTCTCTACTTGCCTGTGCGTTCTTATGCATTTCATCGAGACTGAATTTGAGCTGCTAAATTTCCTGTGTATCACAGGATCTAATCTTCTCAAAACTCTTATTCATCTCACTCCTGACATTTTGTTCCATATTCTTGACTTGATTTTGTAATTGGCTCACCAACATATCCTTCTGCTTCAGTTGTTCTTTTAGGTTCCCAACTAAATACTGGTTTGCTGTTGCAAAAGATCCCAACGAGCCTACCACCTCTGTAGTGAAGTCTTACTCTTCTAAGGCCTGTCCATCAAGTAGCACCTTGTGTCTCTTGACAATTTTCACCCTCCTTTTGGTGCGTTTCTCTTTTTACCACAACCCTCCTTTTCTTACTGAAGAAGAAGTCAGAAGGGGCCATCTCTTCAACTGAAATAGGTGTAAGATATTTTATGAATACTACTTCGTTACTCTGGGTTACCTCTACTGAACTGTAAGGGTGTGATAAATTGGATAGGGCTGCCTATATCAGTGGATGGCTGTTTCCCGGCTATATCAATAGTTGATTTTCCTGGTGTGTACACTGGATTTTCTTCTTCCTTTTTTATTAAGGCCTCAGTTTGAGATTTAGCTTGATCACTTGGTGGATTTGTCAATGTGGTGTCTCTTTTCTGAGTCAAAACCTCAGTATTCTCC
Source organism: Picea sitchensis (assembly GCA_010110895.2). Taxonomy (NCBI): domain Eukaryota; kingdom Viridiplantae; phylum Streptophyta; class Pinopsida; order Pinales; family Pinaceae; genus Picea; species Picea sitchensis. The sequence goes on from SNQJ01S0029848.1 coordinate 101,150, forward strand.
AAATTTTCTTGAGCATCCTGTCCACTGGACCTCCTTGTTTCTAAACTCTGGACCTCAATTTTTTGTGTAGCTGGGGGTTTTGGGGTTTCTCCCTGCAATACTTTAGGAATGTCATTTCTTTGGTGCCTTTGGAAATTATAGAATTAGACCAAATTATCTGGAGCTAGAGTTTGGAATCGACTCAAAACTTCTCGATAGGATCTTGCTCCTCGAAATATATCATCTTGGGGAGAATATTCATGTTCGTATCTTTCCAAATTGTAAAGGGCCTTGTGATTTACCATGATATTTTGAGGATCATGTTTCTGGAATTCTATATTGATTAGTTTGATTTCCTCCAGGGTTGCAGCCTCTACTTTCGAATGGCCGAAATCTAATAGAGAAAACATACCAATCTGAAAGGGAAAAGTGGGCCATACCTTTTTCTACACTACCTTTAGTTCCTTGCTCATTCCCCCAAGCACAGTCTGATGCACTACTTCACGGCACACCAATCAATCTGGTAGAAACTTTGGCAAGGAATGTGGAGGAACCGAACAACCAAAAACCATGATATATGAAAAATTCTCTTCAATATACCAATCCAATATCTTCCCCAGGTTGGTCACTATTTTGTCAGAGATTCTAGGAGGTGGGCACCCATATATAGCAACATGCATCGACACCACCACATAACTACAGATTTCATAGAAGAAATCTTTTGCTTTATCTTACCATAGTTTCAAATGATAAAGATGTATTAGTTTTGCAATGGTCGGAGTCCATCTCCAACCCATCAAAGGAAAAGGTGTCATAAAACAAACAACATCCATAAGGTATGATGACATGTAAAATGGGGCAATTCATCCTTTGGCTTTCAACGTATGATATTCAGTTATTTCCTTGGCCAAACTGTCTGATAATATCTTGGCCCAATTGAATGAAAAACCCTTTGCAACTTCATACATGATCGATACCCATGATAACAAGAAGTGGGCAGAGTTTTCCCTCCCAAAAATTCTACAATGCATCATGGCCACATACATCATATGAGAGTCTAATGATGCAATGGCGTATATTCCATGGGTGTCTTCTCTAAATTTTTCAGGGCGTGCCCACCAATATTTGATCAAGTCAGGGTAATTCTTTACACCTTATGGGCACTCTTATTTATAAAAATCCTTTAAGAAAGTGGTATTATAACTGTGTTTGAATGTCGGGGACAGTTTGTACATCACCTGTATATATGTTATGGGTGGAAAGATCCAACAACAACTTTCTGTGAATTGTAGATGGTCCTGGTCGTGACGTCGACATTCTCTAGGGCCTAGCCTATCATGTCGTTATACTGCATGAGCCTCGGCCGTGTGGCTATATTATGCAACTCTGATTGAGCTATGAATTTGAGATTCATTGCCTGAGTTTCGATCCCCTCATTATCTGACTCTTCTAGACAATTGTCCTGTCCATATTTTAGGATATCGCATACTTGCGTCCAAGTTTTTATGGTCTCCACAGCTCTTGACGATGTGTCCGAGAGGACATCTGTGTTTTGGCTCGAGCTCTCACGAGTCCCTTTAACCATTTTTCGCAGATCCATGATAGTAGTAAACTCAACACTATGTTACATGTCACAGAAAATGAACAAAACTTATTATCTATCTAATCTTTCTCTGTGAAAAATGCGAATGGAATTCAGAATGAAATATCTTCTTCACCTTAAGTGCATCAATTTGTGTATACCTTCACTGGCAATGTGTTTACTTCCCTTAATGAAAATATTTGGGTGATGATCCGAGATCTTATTTGAAATCATTTGCCCTAGATCAGCTATCAATGCCATTAATGGCTGGTGGTTCGTAATCGGGAAAAGCATAGATGAAAATTTGAATTTATCCGAATGATAATTCAACGAAAACTTAACATGAGATAAATGATGTTTAACATGTTAATTAATCATGTTTGACCTTAACTCTTTTCGGACCTTTAGATGTCAGGGTATCCGATAACAACTTGATATATGATTCTTGATGTTCGAAACTACAAAGTGATTAATTACTCGTTAATTGTCCTTAATATTTAATTAACTTTGTTTAATTCTTAAGACATTTCGAGAGTTAGTGTTTTTTGAATTTAGAATGCGATGGATGGTGAATACCCGAACTTCGAGTGTGTGAAGCTATTAATTACCCTTAATTGAGATTAGTTTAATTAACCAAGGTTTAATATTTCAGGACTTCACGTTTCGTAGATTTACAAGTTATAACTTCTGTCATTTTCCCGAAGGGCCACTTCCCGTAGTGGCGTGTTAAAGCTCAGGGAAGTATACGTGTATATGGTGACTAGGATTGAATGATTTTCACATATCGATACTTCGAAGATGAGGCATGTTAAAACGCCTAAAGTATGAAAATATGAAACTCGAAACTTCGAAGTATTCTTTAGTGATTTGACTCTTTAAAGAGTAGGTGGCTCCATAACTTCTAAGAGATTAATATCGTTTGATTGAATGGAAGTCTTCATCAACGATGAGAATCAAGCGCACACTGTTTTTATTTAAACGAGAATGAAATCTATTTAAAGTCTAAAGTTTAGAAATATATATGTGTTCCAACATCGATGATGAGAGATACATTAATACTCTCCTTCAACGAATCTGTTCCTGTTGAATTCAACACATTATCTAGGAATTAGACTTAGAAACCAATTAGTACCTTGGGACCTGCATGCCTCAATGGCAGGCCTCCTTGCTTTCGAAAGTAGGTTTACATCATTGACCTATGATTGAATGATTCTCGAATGTTCGACCTCAGCTCATTTATTCACATTCATTGGAATGTACTAAGGTACCTTTGGATTCATTAACATCATTGGTGATTTCTCTTGCACTTGTTAGAAGTTTACATCAATGACCAGTACTCAAGTGGTTTCTACCATGGTCGACATCAAATCATGTATTCACATGGCTAGATTCATACTACATTAGGATCGGGATGAAGACCTTGGGTTGGGTGCTCACTCTATTATGTTCTTTTCCCATGTTGTGATGGATGTCATTCAAGCATGCTGATATAATACTGTCACATAGATCCACATTGTATTGATCCATGGCTATGTTTTTTCATCTTGTCTCTCCACTATGTATTTTTCGTGGTTGCGATTAGTTCATGTCATGGAGGTATGGATCCACATTGTATCTCTGGTGTCCATATCCTTAGTCAGTATCCCCATAGATCTGCAGTGTATTGGTTGGTGGTTGTTATTTTATACACCTCATATTCTGAGCATAGGTATGTTTGCCTCAGAAATGGAACATATATTAATACTATTTGATGATTGTTTGCAACTTATACCAGGTTCTCCCACTCCAGAACCCTTGCATTGAAGAATGTGTAAATTTTTTCAGCCACCAACTTCTCTTATGATCTCCCATTTTAGGTGACATCTGTTATACATCAAAATGTCCACATTTGTGTTTCTCACCCTAATTGTCACATGTGTTGCAAAGTGTGTATGCACCTCGGTAAGTGTCACATGCACTGTCACAAGTTTCATATGCACCTTCCTAAGTGTCACACTCACATTATGAGGTGTCTCCACCCCTTGACACCATTAAAGAAATTGTTCATGACCCCTAAGTCATATGGGAGGAGAAAACCATCATTTCTAGGTCAAAACACACTTTTTCCTTGGAAAATTTGACCCTTTTTTGAGGATTTATTAAGAGTTTTCCCCCCCTTTCCATATTGGGGATGGTAACATGGCCCCCCCTCTACCACTATAGGGGAGTTACACTACTTGGGTAGTGCCCTGTATCTTACTGGGGGGGAGCATCGTTCTTGTTGAGAGAAAAGGAGGATTTCCCCGACCTTATTCTATGGGCCAACTCTTTGAGATGGGGTTAGTTGTGTTCAAACCTCATTCTCAGGATTCAATTTAGGATCTGATCCAATCCTCAAGGATCCATATCCTCAACCATATCCCTCATTTTCTCATGGTTGTTGTTCCTCTCAAGCCTATATATTGAGGGCTTTCCAAGGTGAAAAGGAGGAAGATTTTAGGTATTAAACCATTGATATTGGTAGATTCATGCAAGGGATATATGAGGAGAGCTTGGAGAAGTGTTGCATCATCATCCCTGGTTTGTAAGTATTCTCTTTGGGTTCTCATTTGAACATACTTGGCCTATTTCCTTCAAGCTTGTGTATTATTGCATGTTCTTCTCTATTGTTCCTTCAACCTTTCTAGATGGATTTTCTTTACCTAATCCACTAGAGTAGGAGGTCTTTATTTCTCTTTGTTGTCGATCACAGGTATCAAGTTTCACCAGGGAGTTTGGAGATCAAGCTTGGATTGGAAGCAACAAGGACAAACTTTGAAACAAGGTGCATCACACCCTTTCTCCCTCTCTCTTTTTGATTGGTTAAATTGAATTCAAATGGATGTTAGTGTGCATCTGCAGTGTTTCTTTCTTGGTATAGGGGTCTGTAATCCAAGGCAATTTTCACCTTTCCGCAGGGGAAACATTTCGTAACAGGAAGAGGTTCGATTTGGCTTGAGGGCGTTGGATCTAGAGAAGAACTTGTTATAGTATTTTTTTCCATACATAGAGCGACCTTCCTTGTCATTCTTTGAGGTTTTATCACTCCATATTTATTTATTTCTAGATTTGGGTGTGTTTACTGAAGGAGGGTGCACTTGGCCATAGAGATCCAATGCTTTGGGGGTCAAATCTACAACTAAAACCATAGAAACTCTTCATATGTGACAACCATCCTACATCCTTCATGGATTCAACATTATTTTGGAGTTTGGAGGCCAAATCTAGTGGGGCCAAATTTCCAAGGGGGTTTCCAGTCAGAGAGGGCGCAACTCAGCCAGAAGACTCATGTAGTGAGCATAAGGGAAAGAGATTGATCTTCTAAATCTTTGCATGTAGTTGCTAGAGGTCCAAGGGAGCTCATATCTCTCTTTTCTATTGTATCTTGGAGTTTTTCTCATCCATATCCATTATTCTTCCATATATGTTCTTCTCTTGTACTGAGGTCAACTTATACATTAAATAAAATATAGATATGAAGTTTGTGGCTATTTTGATTATGTTTCCATGTATTTCATTATTGTTTTAAGTTCAGTATCATTGCAATTTATTTATGCAAGAAACTAAACAATAAACCCAAAAACAAGCTAAACAAGCTATTGGTGCAAACTGTTTGACAAAACCCTTCAACCATAAATATTGAAAAAATGAAAAACTACACATAGATTTACTTGGGGATCTTACAGTTTAATGGAAAACCCAATGTAACACTAATCATTCTTGATGTGTATGCAAGAGCTATCTCAATATGGCAGGGTGGAGAAGGGGAAATAAAATAAGACTTGGGAATGATTGAATAACTGTTGAAGTAAGAATATTCCTCTTAGTAAGCATATGGTAAAAAAATCGAGGAACTCTAAAACATAAATAAGGAAATTTGGTTCACCTGTAAGCTTGTTGCCCACCAAAAGAAATTGGTCAATCAATTAATCATAATATACAGATAACCTTTAAAATCACTATCCATTGCTCCATCAAGTCTGACCATCAAATAAAAAATAAAAATAAAAATAAAAGAAAGCGTATAACTAAAAGCAAAAGGAAAACCAAGAAAAGAAACAAAATTCAAGTGAAGCAAAAGAAAAACCTAGTCTACCCCTCCTTTGTTAATTTTTTTTGTCTTATATATATATATTATTATTTTTATTTATGTATAGGGAAAAAGAAGAGCAACAACTTATGATTCAAATGGGATGACACTTGGCATAGAGGAACACATCATTTTCTTTACAAGCAACACTCATGACATGGAAGACTTTGTGTAAGGAAAACTCATTGACCTGGAAACCAACATATGCATATGGTGAGGGAAAATGACCTATCAATACCCAAAAGAAATAATTACCATCCTTCAAAACATTCCAACCAACAAGATGAATCTTACACCTTATAATGAAAGCATCAATAGGATCAAGGACTTCAGGCTTATGTTTCAAAGTTTGCATACCAAATATAGAGTCAATAGACTCATCAAACATCATAATGCCATCACTTGAAATATTTTTACTAGGGATATGATCATCATACTCCAAGGAAACATATAAGGGATTTAAAAACATAGGAAGGCCTTTGAACTCATCATCATTATCAAAAGAAAGAGTACACAAACGAGAAGTATGCATAGTAGTATTGCAATCCTCTACTTATTCCAATTGAAATAATGGATTTGAAATAACATTATGCAATTCAATATCTTTATTAACTTCATTAACTTCATGAGGATTTTCAAAAGAAAATTCATCTTGTGTATCAATAAAAACAAAAGAGTCTTCATCGATTTGATTTGACCATTCATTGGTTACATCATCATAAAAGACTTTATCATGGAGTGGATTATTGAGGTCAATATCAACTTCCTTTGCATAGTCAACTTCTTCACCATATGTATATGAATGAAAGATTTTGGATGAACCATGATATTGAGGTTGGATTTGTCTATTGGTTTCAAGAAAGGTGGTATTTGGAATGTGAAAAATTGATCGATTGGTCAAATCATATCCTAAACAAAGAGTTGTGGTTTGAGGGTTATGTTCATTATCAAGGCATAAATGTCCGACTTGGATTTCTTTATTGATATATTCATTTGGCCAAGCAATGCTTTTGGGCTGGCAGGGATTAGAAAAAAATCTTCAACCATGTCATCGAAATAAAGGTCACATGAAGATACATCATTCCCTAAATCATCTTTCTTACTTTCTTCAGAATGATTATCATGAAGAGGGATATTGGGGGAAATGCCATGTAAGTCAAGACTACTTTCCTTGCAATACCCATCCTCTAAGAATGTTTCATTGGATAAAACATGATCTTGCTCAAAATGAATTTCAAAAAGAGTATCATCAAATGGAAGGACATCAAATAATGTTTCATGATCATGGATAACATGAGCATATTCATAAGGGAAAGACTCATTACAAGCCCCTAAATCTTTTGATAAAATATTGTGAGATGCAAAATTATTTTCTTGACTATTCAAGAATAGGTAAGGGTTTGCTTGTTAATCATGCTTAGATTCTAAGAAAAATATAAAATCCAATTGCACATGAGGACCACTGCAAAAATCACATTGAGGAGGAGTAGGAAGAATTCCAGGCAAAGGTTCAAAGTGTGGTGAAATGGGTGGAGAAGGAAAGTCATAAATAAACTTTGTAAAAATTGTCTCTCCCATCAAATTAGGATTTGGTGGGAGAGATAGAGGAGGAAATAGACCTATACCAATCTCTTTCTTGGCCACAAAGAGTAAGAGGAAAAATATTAGAAGAAGTGTAATCATCTTAAACCCCAACATAATGACAAAACCTAATAAACTTGTTAATGTGATTGCAAATTCAAAAAGAGGGAAACCAACCATGGAGAGATTGGTAATCAATTCAAAATTTGGTTTATTCATGATGATGTAAGGTGAGAAAATGCAGTGCTACTTGAAAGAAATATGAACATTAAATACAAAACTAGAGAAAAACCATTGAACGATACTAGAAAGTTTCAAAACCAACATCTCAACCTCTTGGTAGATTAAACCAAGAAGAGGTTCACCCTATTTTATAGCATAAAATTAAACATTAGACTCAAAGACTTAAGAATATAAACATGAACTTTTATTTATGATTTTCAATTATTAAATTTTGTATTTTCTTTTATATAAAATGATAAACAAAAGTTAATTTAATGAGAAGATAGTCCAAGCGTTAAAGTCAAATATACAAACTAGAAAAAATACTTAAAAAAAGACCAATTCAAATTAATGTACATGTTAAAATGATTTTTTATTTTTTTATGAATGTTAGTGAAATCTTAATTAAAACAAAATTTAATTAAGGGCGATGATGGCCAAACTGTTCATCGCAATTATTACAAATTGAGCAATAAGAGCAACATGAGAGTGATATATCCTGAGTGGGCCTAATGGTTAAGAACATGTGTTTCCTCTTAAGAGGTCACAAGTTCAAATCCAGAGGGGGCTAGGGTATGCCCTCTGTAGACTTTACCAGTCAAATCGCTAGGCGGAGGGGGGTCCCTTGTCCCACAAACAAGGGGGTCTCATACACCAATTTGGTGTGGCTTGGCCATGACCTTATAAATATATTATTATTATTATTATCATACAACTTTAACCGTCACACAATAGCATCTTTTGTATTCCTGTTTTGAAAATGATCATATAATAGCTGAAGAATGTATATGGATATGGATATGGATCTGCAAACCAAAATATAATCAGGCATAAAATCATGTTGGGTTGATATGCTGACTACAGGAAGTCTCCCAGTCTTTGATACCACACAAGATGTCACAAACCGACTTGTCGAATAGGACCTGTGTTAACCATATATTTAAATAAAATGTAGTGTGCATTTAAAAATCCTTGGATGTTTGGAATCGGTGCCTCTATGGAACAAAATTGCAACCATAATCTATAAACTATCACATAATTTTTTTTTCCTCCATTACTCCAACAATGCTTCCCAAATCTCAAATCTCACCCAAAGGAAACATCTTGACAAAATTCTTGCCACCGTAGTCATTTTTTCTTTTGGTAGACTGGATAGTTAAAAGCCCAGAACCCGAGTGCCTCATCAAAAATTAGGTTTTGTAGGGCAGTTTGAGTGAAATAGGGCACATAAATTTAATTATCATTCGATCACTAGTAATGCACATAACACAAATCATGTCGCCATGCTTCTCTTTAAGCAAGCTTTGGGATAAAAGCTAACATACATTTCTAACTGATCCTCATGCATATCACACTCTCTCTTAATCATATTGAGCTTGTATTGATTGCAAATATATTCATGAATCATATATAATCAAACTTTATGTTTTTCCTATGTAGTCTCCCATGTTTTTCCAAGATATCCAGTCATGAGGGAGAAATTTCGCTAGCTTAATAAGTTAAATTGAGAAAAAGAGGATATGGGTCCTACGCTAAAGAAAAGTCACCTTTAAATTATAAAGTGAAGAGTAGTTAAAGTGACTTTAATAAAATAAAATAAATAAGTGAGTGGGAAAACACTCGAGTGAATATTAAAAGGGAAAAATGAGGAGTCTCTCCTCATTCTTGCATTTTTACAATTGAGAATTTTTTTTTGGAGAGCTCTTGAGAAGAGATATTAGGGTTTTTGGAAACCCTTCATTTATCTCTGGTTTTGGTGTTGCAATGATACACCCTAGCCAGACTTGGTTCAAAATCACTCATATTTCGACATTGAGCTGCATTTCTAAGGAGAGGATCTCACTTAAAAATCAATCTCTTGGTCATTGGTTGAATCCATAGTGGTGGGCGATTTGTATTGCTAAAAGATTGAGCTTAAATTTGCAAGGTCGAACTGCTTGAAGGAGGAAGAATCTCCCTTAGAAATTTGTGGGCTCTCTGTTGCACACCTTTACTGAATGTTGGGTGCATCTTTGGTGAATAGAAGGGCGAGTTCACTGATAAATATGAGTTCTTCCATTGCTGGACAACATATCCTATTTTTCTAGGCATCATTCTTCAAGATGGGTGCACTCTCTTTCAAGTATGGGCACTATATATTGAATCTGTGCACTCTTATTATCATTTTGAGCACATACACTTCTCGCTGGAAGCACATTCAAGGAAACTACAACATTAATCCCTTTGTGAACTTAGTTACTTGCTTCAGAGGGGATGTGCATATTGTATGAGTGAGTATTCCTATGTTTGGGGTTGAATGTATGGAGTTGTCCATTACTATTACCCATAAATTGTTGTAGCTGCAATATATATTTATTTTCTGGGCAGATCTGTTCCACTTACCGATCTGTATTCATTACAAAGGTTGTTGTATACATCATCAACGACAAAAACAAATTTACCATCACTTTTGTGGGGGAAACCAACGAAGTTTACTCATGTTCCTCCCATGTTGTTCCTATTTACTATTTATGTCTGTATGTGTTGAAGTTCTAGCATTTTGATATGTGAAAATTTAAAGCTTATCAATTTAATCAATCAAACATGGAACCTGGAGTCTTGTCTTCAAGAATGAGTGTTATTGTTTTTCTTCTGAGTCTCCTTCACTCAAGATGACAAGTCTTCTCTTCAACCTGTCCCCTATACCAATACAATATGCTTTCTTGAAAGAAATATGAGTTAGAGAATATAATACAAATAAACTCAAAAATCTCAACCTAGAGTCAACTTATGAATTTTAACTTTGACCAAAGGTTAGTATGATAGTCCTAACCTCAACAGATTAAAAGTACATCTGGATGTTCATAAGAACACAATACATATTCCTCACTTGAGTCTTCTTCTTTGGTTTTCTCATGATCATGTTCATCATCTTCTATGGCATGAGCATGATGTTTCTTATATTTTCATTTTCTGACCTGACCTTTGGAGTTGGGATAGTTTATGGCAATGTGTCCCATTTTCTGACAAATGAAGCATTTGTAACTTGAGAAGTCCTTCTTGAACTTGTGATTCTTTTGTAATCCATGAGGTTTCTTATGTGAGTGAACTTCCTTATTTCTCTTTTCTTTTCTGGTATGTGTTTCTAGGGATTGATTTTCTTCGTCACCCAACTTATCTTCTCTTATTGTCAATCTTTCTTCTTCCTGGGTACAATCCTCCCATAGTCTGCTAAATTTTGTTAGCCTTATTCTTTAGCATATTCCTTGAATGAATGATTCCCATGATCTAGGGATACCATTTAATGTAGTCATAACCAAATCAAATTCTTCGATTGTGTCTCCAATGGCTTCTAGCGATTCTTTGATCCGAGACACTCTTGTGAAGAATGATTGAATAGTATTTGAACTTTACATCTTCACATTCTTGAGTTGTGTTCTCAAGGTCATCTTCCAGTTGATGTTCTTCCCTTCATACAATATGGATAAGGAATCAAACATTTTCTTGGAATTTGTCAATGAGGAGACATGGGGGATCAAATGATCCTTGATAGAATCAACAATGATTCTCTTTTTCTTCACTAGGTCCTTTTCATACTTTTCTTTGGCCTCATCTCCATTTGTTTCTAGAACTTCTTCTTTTACAAAATATTCTAGATCATTTTCTTCTAGAATGAGCATTACTCTATACTTCCATGCTCAGAAGTTGTCAACACCTTAAAGCTTCTCATAAATCTTGGTACTGGGTGCCATCATGTGCTTGAATAATACAATAAAGAAATAAAACTTTTCAAAGAAGGGTTTTGTACTTACCAGAGAGTGTTATGCCAATTTAACCAGTTCCAGCTTCAATTCTGTAGCTGCCAAGACAAGGGTTTATGAGGAAACACTACTTTTTCAAAACTTGAATTCTGGAATTCTTCTCTTAGAGATAGGTGCGCCCTCCTAAGGTGATTTACCTAGTTCTCTGACTTTTAACAACATCCTTGAGAAAGTGGGAGAAAACCCCTCCTATGGTTTGTGTAGTTGTATGCAGTTGCAGTTTACAAAACTTCGTCAAAATGAGAATCTATTCCCAATGAAAGATGCACTAGGGTTATGAGAGTATCCCTATGGTCTTAGTTTCCCCAATGAGCTCTTATATACCATGCAAATGGCTTCTTTCAGGCCCTCTCTGATCCCATGTTAAAACTCTTCTTAAGAAGTTAAGTGTGTGATATTATTTAACTTTAATCTATTAAAATAGTAACTTCATGCATAAGGATCACTGAAAGAAAGAAATCCACAATAGACACAAGTTTATCTTGGGAAACCCTTGTGGGAGAGAAAACCCAACAAATCTTCTTTAATATAGATTCTTCAACAAGTAAAATGTCTCTCACAAGATAGATCTCACCAAACAGAAGATCCACCAGAAACCCTAACCAGAACAAAGTAACGCACCACTAAACCAAGATAGTCTTTCACCAAGATAACCAAAACCATTTAATGAAATACTCTTCCTCATAATTGCATCACTCCTCCTTGTAGCTACATCACTCTCATACTTACACACTTGTGAGAGAGTTGTTGATTAAGGTTGGTTGTCATTGATGTCAAGCCTTGAAGAAAGCCCGGTAGCACAAAGGTCTTGGTAATGTACCCAAGTTTGTTTGATGACTCATTATTTTGTTGTCATGGTTGATAATAAGTACAAATGGATGAACTCCAAAGTGGTCCCCTTATGGTGAAATCCCTCAAGGGAAGATGCTTTGTGGATTGAGTTATCCTATAAGTATGGTTAGAGAATCCATGATTATTTGTGGAATAATGAGATGAAGGTCAGTGAATTTGTCAGTAAAACTATCATAGATTTATAATTCTTGTCATTCCATTTCCAGTGGTATGTGGAACGTCACATAACTTCTCACGGTTAGAGAGTTATGGCCATGAGAAGTTGGAGAACCCAGGTTTGGGTAATGGACCCAAATTTGTTTGATGGATAACGGTATGAGTTTTGAT
>SNQJ01S0029848.1:113610-129571 GCA_010110895.2 Picea sitchensis
ATTTGCAAAAGATATGCAGAATGAATTTGAAATGTCGTTACTTGGAGAACTATCCTTCTTTTTGGGACTTCAGATACATCAAAGCAACTAAGGAATTTTTATTTCTCAAACAAAGTATATCAGAGAAATGCTAAAGAGGTTCGGAATGGAAGATTGTAAACCAATTATCACTCCCATGCAAACCAGTTGCAAGTTGAGAAAATATGATGATTCAAAGTTTACAGATCAGAGGCAATACAGATCAATGATTGGAAACCTACTATATGTGACAACATCCAGACCAGATGTAATGCAGGTAGTTGAACAGGTGGCATGATTTCAAGCAACACCAAAGGAGTCACATGTGTTAACAGTGAAGAGGATTTCCATATATCTCAAAGGAACATAAGAGTTTGGATTATGGTATCCAAAAGGAAATCATCTATCACTTATTTCCTACATAGATGCAGATTGGGCAGGTTGTATTGATGTCCGACAAAGCACCAGTGGAGCAGCATTCTACTTGGGTGAGTGTTTAGTATCATGTCTAAGAGATAAACAATCATCAGTATCTTTATATACAGTCGAGGCAGAGTATATTGTAGCAGTGTCATGCTGTACACAGGTTTTGGATGAAACAAACTCTGACAGATATATAGGTTGTGTATGATGAGCCCATTCCAATCTATTGTGATAATACAAGCGCCATCAATATCTCGAAGAACCCGGTGATGCACTCTAAGGTGAAGCACATTCCATCAAGTATCAATTTATACGGGACCAGAAAAGAACATTAGAGTTGATTATGTGGGAACAAAATAACAAGTGGCATACATCTTTACAAAACCACTTCCACGAGAAGCCTTTGAATATCTTCACCAGATAATTGGAGTTATTTGTACTCCAAAATGAATGTTTTTTTTGAATACTTATCTTATATGTCTTAGATGTACATGAGGAAGCACCATAAGAGGACAATCCAGTTAGGGGGAGCAACCCCAGATGGAAAGATACCTTTGCCATTGATGACAAAGGGGGCTAGATTTATCAGATGCAAAAGAAAGAGGCATGGTTCTAGGGGGAGCAGATTTATCAGATACAGAGGATAGAGGCATGGTTCCAGGGGGATCATGGGTGATATGATTTCAGTATTGCATCAGAGTGTTTTCTTCAATGCCAAAGGGGGAGATTGTTGATTAAGGTTGATTGTCATTGATGTCAACCCTTGAAGAAAGCTCGGTAGCACAAAGGTATGGGTAATGGAACCAAGTTTGTTTGATGACTCATTATTGTCTTGTCATGATTGATAATAAGTACAAATTGATGAACTCCAAAGTGGTCCCCTTATGGTGAAATCCCTCACAGGAAGACGCTTTGCGAATTGATTTATAATATAAGTATGGTTAGAGAACCCATGCTTATTTATGGAATAATGAGATGAAGGTCAGTGAATTTGTCAGTGAAACTATCCTAGATTGATAATTCTTGTCATGTCATTTCCAGTGGTATGTGGAACGTCACATAACTCCTCACGGTTAGAGAGTTATGGCCATGAGAAGTTGGAGAACCCAGGTTTGGGTAATGGACCAAAATTTGTTTGATGGATAACGGTATGAGTTTTGATATATTTTTAGGTAATACTATTCCATATGGATAGTACATGTCATTCCATTTCTGGTGGTATGTGGAACATCACATAACTCCTCACGGTTTGAGAGTTATGGCCGTACGAAGTTGGAGGACCCTCACATGTCACCTAGAAGCCCCAAAAGGTCAAAGTAGTCCTAGTGGTTTAAGGGATTTTAGAAGGTAAATAATAAAGTGAAGTGATGAGTGTACTATAATTCAAAGTGAATACGAAATAAATTATTTAAATAATAAATTTAATGGGGAAATTAGAAGTGGGTTAACCCTAAAATAAGGAAAGTGGGCAAAGTGACCTAGAAGATGTTTTTAAGGAAGCTACTTGGAGAGTATAAATAAGAGGCAAGGCTCTATCATTTTATATCATACTTGATAATATTTAATATCTATAGGTGTCTGAGGTAACCAAAGGATATATAATCTTAATTTCTAAGAGAAGGTGAAGAAAAGAAGGCCGAAATTCAAGGAAGGATAAATTCTTTTGATGATGCTTTCTAAGGTATGTTATTTACAGGTCATCTCACCATTTTCGAAATAACTTTTTTTCTAGAATGATTCAGAATGTGAAATTTCTATTCCATAGAGAAAACATATCTAGTTATCTATTTTAAAAAATTCAGCTTGTGGGTCATTGTAGTTTTGGAGTTACACTCCGTGGAAAATAGGGCTTGTGGCTAGTCCTGAAACTAGTCTAAAACTAGTGTTTTGGGTAAAAACGTCATATATTCTTCCTAACACATCAAAATTCAGTAATACCAAATGGGTTGGTTATATACATTCTATGGTATTCTATGTAATATTTTCTGATCGATTCAACAAATATTCCATGTGGGTCACGCTCTACAAGGTCGCTCTCTAGAATAAGCTAGAAGTCAACAAGGTATGCCATTTTTGCTATAACTACTTTTATGAGAGGTTCCAAGTAGTGACACCTGGATAAATTGAATAAAACACACTGAATAAAATTGTGTATCATTTGCAGATATTTATTCATTACAAGTACAAAGTTATGATTCTTTCAAGTAAGGGTTGTTGACTAATCCAAAACTAGTCATGTGAGACTAAAGAAAAGTTTGATGTAAATGCTAGTCTCTTATTGTTTAAAGTTAAGGAAGGTTTGTAGGTATGTGATCATATACACCGGGTCTATTAAAGAGTTATAAATCATATTTGGATGATTAAATTGATGAGGGATTTTGGTTGAGTTACACGTTGGGTACATGGTTGAGACAAGTAGTTGATGAGTTGGCACATACATGAGGTGTATAGTTAATTATGTTGGTACATATTGATGAGTCATAGTTGNCACTTGTTTATGGTACAGGTTGATTACATATTGTTTGGTACAAGTTAGTGCATGGTTGATGCACTTATTTATGGTACAAGTTGATTAGAGGTTGAGGTACATGTTGATGCATGGTTCAGGTTTATTGGTACACATTTAAAATGGTATATCTCACAGTGATAGTGTGACAGTGGTTCCATCATTCTACTTCTACTTCAGGGAGGTTGGACGGGGCAAGGACAGGTGGTTGTAGCCACCTTCCGGTCGTAGCCAGAGAACATAGGGGGTTGTAGCCTCCTTCTGGTTGTAGCCAGAAAATTGGGGAGTTGGAGCTTCCCTCAAGTTGTATCCTGAGAGTATATGGGGTTAGAGCCTCCTTCCAGTTGCAGCTGGAAAACAAAGGAAGTTGGCACTTCCAATGAATGTAATTATTCAAGACATATAAGAAAAAACATTCTATGGTTTTCTCTCGCTTTGGGTTTCCACGTAAAACACTGGTGTACTGTGTATGTGTATGATTGTTCATTTGTTCATTTCTTATTTACTCTGTAGTTATTGGATGATAATGCTTCATTGATATAACACTTGGATTATATGGTTAAAAAGGATTGAATTTCTCTATTACTGATTCACCCCCCCTCTCAGTAATCCAACAAGATGTTGTGTGTGTATAAAATCCAAATGAGGCACTAGGCCTCTTATAAATACAAGTTGGATTTCCTAGTAACAGGTCAGGGCCAACCTATCCACTTTAGCTTTCTATTTTACATTTTACTTGTCAAGGCACAATAGGGTCAACTTTTACAAATGAAAAATAGGGTTGACTTAACAAAAATAATATAACAATTTTCTTTAGGATTTTTTCTTGGTCAAGTATAATAAGAATATCTTTCGAAGTTACTCAATATTCAATACAAATAACCATGGGAAATTACACGTTGACAAATTATTTCTTTGTGGTGGATGTATTGGAAACCAATGTAGTACTCGAAGTTCAGTGGCTTTAATCCATTGGGAAATACACTACTGATCATAGGACAATGGAGATGGAATTCACGGGTCTAGATGGTAAGAAGGTAGTCTTATGGGCCATGCAAAAATACCCACCAAAGGTGGTATCATATCATAGTATGAAGGCAGTGATGCGGCATGGAGATATAGAATGGGAATTTGAGTGCTATATTTCTGACAGAGAGCCACCTGACCATCCTTGAAAACATCCATATGACCTTCAAGTATTGCTTCACAAACATAAAAAAGTTTTTGGTGACATTCCTCCCAGTGTACCTCCAGATAGAGGATTCGAGCATGTGATATAATTAGAAGGGGTCTAAGAATTCATAACCAACCCCTACTAGCATCCCATAACTTACAAAGACAAGATTGAGAAAACTATCAAGGAGTTTCTCAAGATGGTTCTCATTCAACCTAGATCTAGTCTGTTTGCTTCTTCGGTAGTATTGGTAAAAAATAAGAATGGTACCTTGAGAATGTGCATTGATTACCGAGACCTTAACAAGAATACCATAAATAACATGTACCCAATTCCAAGGATCTATGAGTTGATGGATGAGTTGAGGGGAGAAAAATATTTTTCCAAAATTGATCTTCGTACATGGTATTACCAAATCAAAGTTTGAAAACAAGACATTTCGAAGACCACTTTCTGATGCCATTATGGGAATTATGAATACCTATTTATGTAATTTGGGCTAACCAACGCTCCTTCTACATTCCAGTCCTGCATGAACCACATGTTCAATAAACAACTGTGAAATTTTTTGTTGGTCTTCTTTGATGATATTCTTATTTATAGCAAGACTTGGGAGGAACATCTTAGGCATCTCGATGAAGTATTGTGGATTTTGGAGGAATGCCAACTCTACACGAAGGAGTCTGTTGACAAACTATTTTGACTAGGGGTCAAATTCATGTACCATGAAGCTATGTACCATATGGTACAACATATTGTGAATACTTATGGCTCAGCAGGGAAAATTTCCCCCCAACACGTATTTTTATGTAATCAGAATGTCCACACCCTTGCATGGGATAATAATGTAATAGGTTATCATGATTCATTTTTTAGTTATTTTCCTAGGACTTTATCATTAACAAAGTCCTTTCATTGAGTGTTTTTTTTTCCTCAGGTAATTAATCTTTCCTACCAGACAATTTTAATTATCCTTGAGTTTTTCACTCACAAAATCCTCCAAAGTGGTGAAAGACATTATAATGATCAAGACCAAGGGGTGAATAAGGTTTAGTAATGTTGTAAATGACCATGTTATACATCTCCTATATTCTTGCAGAATTCCGTTAAGTTTTGATAGGTTTTTTTTAATTATTAAAATTTTCCATTAATTGGAAATTTTAATTATTTTTTATGTAAAATGTAAAAAATACTCCTTGTGGATTTTTTTTATAGGGGTTTGAGTATTCAAATAAATTGGAATATGACCCCCTACACCCTTGTACCAAGTTTCGGCTCAATTGAACACATTTTTCTAGGTCATTGTCCATGAGGAGTCCAAATCAGTCAAAAGTCCGCAAATAATTGGCTAAATTAAAAAAGCCAAAAATTGTAAAAATGTCTAAAGTCACGAGAGAGAGTGGTGAAATGATTTCTAATGTATTTCATAAGTTGGAAAAGTGGTTTTCCACTTAAAATTCCCCCTCATAACAAGCTAACAACCAAAAGTGAGCCTCCCTAGTGAAAAGTGCACCCCCCCCTTCCTCATGAACTTAGGGAAAAATAAAAAGTTAAAGTGAAAAAATGTATAAAACCATAATTTCACACCTTATATATCCTAACCTCATGTTTGGTAAATCAAAAAGTGTTTTCCCCCTTCACATCTCATCCCTCAAACCCTAACTCACTACCAAAACCCTAAAAGTTTCTCTTCCTTGACTTTGTCTCATTCCCTTGGATGAATGCCACTTGGAGCTCATCCAAGTGGGGTCTTTCATCTATCCCAAGTATAAAATAATGTCTACCTCTCCTCATTTCTACATCTATTCTCACTACAACTCTACTATGCCAAAATCTCTCCCATTTCTTTCTCATCCTCTCCCACTTTCTATCATGATTCTTGGTGCCATTGGGAAAATCTTATCTTATCTAATAAAATATAAGCATTGGAGGATTTATTGTGTCTCTTGGAGTATTCTTGGATCCATTTTTTGTTGTTTATGAGGTAATATTGTTGCAATCTATTTCTTTTGCATTTCCTTTCTTACATTTTATTTGAAGACCTAGACAAAGTATTTTGCCTGGGATAGATTAGTAGTAGTCTTACTATTTGTCTTTGTGAGTTGTTTCTAATTAATTTGGAAAGTATTTTGCAATTTGTTAGATCACTCTCACCTTCTTTTGTATTTTGTAGCAAGGGTTTACAAAAACCAGCAGGTTACCAAAGGCTTGGAGGAGTGGATTTCAAATCTAGAAATCCATATTTTTTAGCCATCCAAAGCTTTTCTATTTTCTATTTTTATTTCATCCATTTATCTATCAATTTTATCTTTATTTATTTAAAAATATGCATTCTATTCTTTCATTTTTATGTTCAGAATTTTTTCTCTGATTATTTCTGTTCATTATTATAATCTAAAATAATATTTTTAAAGTCGTTTCAGCAATTTCCAACAAGAATATATTGTTATTTTTTGCAGATTAAAAGAGGATTTATGCATCTTTTTTGTCTCAAGACACTCAATGAGACATCCAAGGGTCTTGGTACCAAGCCCTCTTCTCTACTTCACTTTCTAAACAATTGCAAGCATTTCAAGAGAGTCTCTTGGGCTTGCATTCTTTCCACTATAATTTCTATTCTGTAAAGTGTAAATAATCTTTGTATTTTTGTCCACACCTTGCAAATAGATTGGTTATGCCATCCATGCAATATCATGAAGCCTAGGTTTAGATTTAATTTTCTGCATTTCTTTAATTTTACACACCTTGGCCAAAACTAATAGGCTTGTCCTCCATCTTGTGCCATTGTTGTGAGGTTGTACTTTATTTTTTAAGTCATTTAAAATTTATATCTCCCACACTTTGTAAAAAGATTGGCCTAGACATCCATGCAATATCGTGAAGGCTAGTCTAAATTTATTTTGTACAAAGTAATCAAAATTGTTCCCCGCCTTTGCCTCGTATTCCCTCCACTTGACACTTTGTGGATCTAGGGTAACTAATAAAGGGAAAATGATTGAGAGGCTAGAATAATTAGGCACCCAAATTCATATTTCTTCTACCACCAAAAATGGTGACTTGGGATGCTACAAGGGGTTGAAGTTGGGGACAAATTCAAAGCACTACATGCCCTCCTTGCTTGAGCACCCAAGCATTTCGAATTTGAACCGTGGAGCTAGGGAAGGATTTTGTTTGTCCTTATCGAGCGCCCAACACTTCCTTTTGGTTGAAGGGATAGGGATTTGAGGTAGTCACATAGTTTAGGCTTGAATCCATCACACTTAATTCCCCCTAATTCAAGAGAGACCTAAAATTTGATAAAATCAACCTACTCAACTTTCACAACATTGGTATCTCAAGTTTATCTTTCAAGCAATTTTACTGTTTAAGTTGTGTAATTTACTTTCCATGCGATTTTACTTATAAAGCAAGTAATTTTTTCAAGAACTTTACTTTGCAGCAATTCTCTTGTGAATACTTGTTAAAAACACTCTTTATTTATAACATTCTTTATTTATCTGAGCACAATTTGTATAAAGTTATTTTTCATTGTATATATCTCATAATATCATTCATTCTTGTGTAATTGTACCTTTGTTATATATCTCATTGAATCCATTGTGGTAATCTTTAGGCACTAGTTTAATTGTTGTTTTAAATAAAAGGTTTGCTTGTCATTGAGGAAATTGCACCCTTGCATTTGATTCTTTCATTGGGTTTGGTTTCTTAAAAAATTAATTCATTTAACTCCTATATCATTAATCAAACTTCATATAATTTAATAGGGTCTACCCCCCTTGTCTTCCCTAGGAGTGAGCCTAGACAGAAGAAGTCTAGATCGAGGTGACAATGGGTCTGGACTTAGGCTTGTGCCTCCAAGGACACACCAAGTGGGTTGGAGACTTCTGCATGTTTGTAGGTTTGTATAAGGATGGTAACATCTTAGGTGCCATTGCGGGGGTCAAGTCTATTGTCCTTGGTTAATTGACAAACTCTAATTAATTATTTAAAAAACTAAGTAATAAAACTTTCCTTAAAGTTTTTTAACTTGAGTTGTGTTATTCAACATTGTTTAATCTCCAAGTGGTGAAACCATTCGATAACTCTTTGAGGTATCCTACTAGGAGAAATCCACAAGGGGTGGTTTATTCCTTTCCTGAACCTGAAAGGGTGTATAGGAGGAGAATAAAAATACTAGCTCCTCGTAGGTTATTTGAAAGTCGTGGATAAGAATCAATCTCTGATATGCATCTCTTGTTTTCATATAATAATCCTACAACACCTAATCCTATGAATTTTTGTTTTCCTTTTTGTTTTTTCCTTGTTTGATGCTTCTTGTTTGTTTAGAATAAACTTGGTCATATGGCGACTCCACCTCAAAATAATTTAACAAAGTATTCTTCAAGAATGAACTCATAGCTTGCTTATCTTCATCCTTGAACTTGGAAGGGTTTTTGGAGGAAGTTAGCCAAGTTTTCTTCTCGTAGGATACTTAATAATATTTGGGTCCCATTCCTTTTCTGTAGACCTTTTATTTTTCAATGGATCTAGATAATTTTTATAATCCTATTGATTTTTCAAGAATAATTGGTTATCCTCATGAACTGCTTGAAGTAGCTATTGAAAACTTGTCTGGTTTTCGTAATAATGGTGATGCTAATTTTCACATCAAAGCCTTTGGGCGGTGTATTAGTGAGTGGTGTGATCCACATATTCATGAGGATGTTTTAATGAATTTTTTTTGTCTTGACTCTTATTGAGGAAGATGCTTATGATTGGTTTCATGATTCAGATGATTATGAGTTTAAGACCATACAAGATTTGATGCATGCATTTTTAGAGAGATGGGGGGATGAATAGGTTGAAACTTATAATGAATTGGTTGATGCTTTTATGGAAAAGTGGAAGGAGACGGAACCTCCAGATATAAAAAAATTCATTTCATATATTAATATGGATGATCCCATCAAAAAATTGATAGAGGATCTTAAAACCAGAAAATTCATTGGTGTAAATTAGTTAAGAATCTCGAAAGCTCACCTAATTGTTAGTACAAGAAATTACATTAGATATTCAGATCTCATAGAACTAAAGATTCACAGTGAACAAGAAAGGGAATTCCACCTGGAAATGTCAGATGACCCATAAATGAGTCATTGATTGATCAATTGGATTTCATCACTATAAGACTAGTCTTCTTCTCAGGATCTCAGTTTCCTAGTCGCTGTTGTAGTCATTTTTGAAACTTGAGTTTGTATTTGAGTTAAATACTTTTATTTTGTTCTATAATTGGATTTTTAAAACATAAAAAAAAAATAAAATATATTTCTTTTATCATCTTTTATTATTATTTTCTTTAGTATAAAGAATAAGAAAACGAAAAACCCTAGTTTTCTCCTAGTTAGGTTTCTTTCTTTTTGTTGCATTATTTTTCTTTATATTTGGAAAATAAAAAAGATATTGGCATATGATTTTATTTTCTTCTCATATTGAAATTATTTCAAAGGAAAAATAACAAATAAAATCCCCGTGTTTGATTCTTTTTCTTTTCTCAAAAGGTTGCATTGTGCATTTTGCATCAGAAAGAGAAAAAGTTGCATTTCAAGGTTTGAAAAATTGTTCATGCTTTTTTATTGTTTGAAACTCTTTTTCATTGAAGAATTAGTGTAAATTTTTCTTTGCTAGTGTTCTTGTAAGTTTCATTTTTGTAATAGTCTCAAACAACATTAGTTCCACTTCCTTATCCCTTGAGTAAAGAACAACCGCTAAAATGAACGTTAAATTTAAAATGTATTAGACTTTGTTTTTAGCGTTCACAAATAAGTTTAGGGTTAAGGAATTGAATTAGGATTGGAAATATAATTATCCAATTCTGATAAAAAACATAGGAGTCTAAGATAGGGAGATTCAAATCCAATTATCTTATAAGTATAGCCAAGAGCCTCCTCTAACACAAGAGTTAAAAATGAGGTCACGTAAGGAAATTTTGAGGATATAACCCCTCTAAGGCTTGAATGAGTGTTGTGGAGAGATCATATTTTGGGGATTTAGTTAGTTCCCATACCTCCCTGAGAGATGAAGCTTTTGAGGCTTCGATATTTTCTACCCTTTCCATATGTTTGATCTCGATTGTCGATTGTACCTTCGAGACACTGACTAGGAGTTGGTATACTTAGTTGATTTTTCTAGGTATATCAAAGGTGACTACGGGGGGTTTTCCATGGTACCTGAGGAAAACATTATATCACGCACTCAGTACCCCTTGAGGTTTCCCTGTGAATAGAGGTTTGGTTTAACTAAGTAGGGATGGTAAGTGGAGGTCAGGGTAACTTATTCTCACTCCTTCGTTCACCGATCTCGAGCCTTGATTAACCCATGTCAGTTTTTGGAAGGTCCCTTTCCACTTTTTTCATTAATTTGGACTCAATAACTTATCCACTTGGACTGAAGTTTTGGAGATGTTGTTTATTTGTGATGTTTCTCTTAGGAATTTTTAGTGGAGTGTTTCTTTGTAGAGTTGGCCTCAGGTTGTGTCTATATCACTTCTTTTGGATCATTTATTCAAGGTGTTTGATCAACCGCTCCACTGGTCAGGAAGGACCCCTGATATTTCTCTTGAAATTATGGAGCCGCCTCTTAGGAGGCATGGGATTTTATATCATTAATTCTCCAGAGTCATTGTGTGAGAGATTTTCAGACATGAACAATCCCACAAGGGATGAACCTATGCATAAGAATGTCATGGCCAAAGTTATTGAGGATACTAACCAAGGGACCCCTGCCTTAGGGGATATTTGTGCTTTTCCATTCTTTGGAAATGTTGGTGCCATCTTTATGGCCACTTTGAACATTCCTGAGTTAAATGTTGGACTACCCGTTTGGTTGTGTACCACTATGAATGCTCTCAATTCTCTTGATGCTTCTCATATAAGAACCTTATGTCATGGACATTGAATGGATGGTGATCCTTTACCTTATGAGTTAGCAAATTCTACTTCTCCTCCTTGTCCCTCTTTTGGTGAAAGTCCCACTACAAGTAACTAGAAGTCTAAAAGGAATAGGAAGAGGAAAATTAAGATGAAGAATAAGTCGCCAATCTCTACTAGTCATGTTGGAGATGTTCCCTTAGCAACCACTAGTCATTCTAGGGGGAAAAGTATAGACCCTGCAAGTCATAATGGAATCAAGTCTCCAACCTATGCAATTCATGCTAGGAGAGAAATTCCAGTCATTACAAGTCATACTAGAAATAGTTCACCAACCTATTCAAGTCATGTTGGAGACAAGTCACCAGCCTCTGCAAGTCATGCTGGGAGCACAAGTCTAGTCAATACAAATCATACTGGTGTTAGTTCACCAACCTATGCAAGTCATGCTGGAGATAATTTGAAAACCTATGTGGGTGATATAGGTGGATATCGGTGGCCACCCACCTTTTCCAACAGGCTCAAAACAATTTTCTAGCAATTTTGGCAATTTACTATTTTTAGCATTTTTTAACTTCCAGGGCCATTTTGAGGGCCTAAATGAAGGTTTTTCGGGATAAAGTCTCTCAATGATAACAAAAGGATATGATTGAGCCCCAAATATTAATCTCCTCGATGATACCTTTCCAATGAGCTATCATGCGCCCCAAATGAAGATCGTATGCCAAAGTTATGCCCTCGAGAAGTTGATACACCAAAAAACCCAAAACGGGGTCCACAAAGTTGTTCACTTTTCATATTCCGGGGTTAGGGTTTTGGATTTTATTTATGATAAAAAGGAATTTGGAGCCTCATTGTAAAATCATCTTCTTGTGAATGCAAGTAGTGGACACATCTCTTCTCAGAGATAAGCTGACACCATTCTAGCGATTCTTTCACTATGTATTTTTACAGTCTTTGTACATTTTCGCTCATTAATAGAAAACTGTGTATTACTGTATATCTGTGTTTATGGTTGCATATCTGATACATTTCTGTTATATTATTGGATATCCAAGATATATCTGTACATTTATTTATTATATCTCCGTTCTCATTTCATGCCAAAAATAATCTAGATCAGTGGTTTCAGAGCAGGCTGCTCTTGATCGTTTTTTTTAGTCCATGTCCCCGACGAGGTTTGAGTATAGCAAGTTGGGTCTCGATCTTGTATCTATTAAATAAAATTGCTCTCGTACACCCAAGAAACCCTCCATGGCGGAAGAAAATAAAAATGACGGAGCAGGCGATTTTATCAATCTGTTGCTTGAGCAAGCTCTCACGCAACAGAGGGATGAAATGCCAGAGAATTTTTCCCACATCCTTCAATGCCTGCTGATAGAAACATGCACATATTCATCAAAAAACCACTTTGGAAGCACCTCTCCTTTAAAGGTACACGTTAATTTTCATATTCCCATATTTGAAGGTCAGATAGATGCGGATGCCCTGGACAAATGGTTAAATCTATTAGAAGGTTATTTCTCTATTCACCATTTTCCAGACAGGGAAAACATCACCTTCGCAATCTTTAAATCTCTCCCCCATGTCAAACATTGGTGGGAAACTTACTAGGAGCAAAGTTGCACATAAGAGTCTGGAATATATGGGGTCGATCCCACTTGGGAGTTTTTGGTGGATGCAATAAAGGAACAATATTACCTTGTTGGAAACTATGAGGAGCAATATATGAGATGGACCACACTATGGCAAGAGAGGGGCCAAGTAGTTCTGGAGTTCAACAATACCTTCCATACCTTGCACATCAAGTTGGGTATCAAAGACTCCAAATGACATTTGGTTTTGAAATACCGTGGGGATCTACACAGATACATCCAAATTGAAATGGATTTTTTGGACATCTCATCACTCGGTGCTGCTTATTGATATGCTGTTAAAATCGAACAAAAATTTAAGCACTAGAAAAAGAATTAGTTTAGGTCTGCAAATATGCAACAACCAATGTATGATAAAGACGGCCCTAAAAAACAGTCTCCTGAAAACCAGTCCAAGCCATAAGAAAAGAAGGGTCACAGAAAGACGAAGAAGGACACTAGAAAATGGTGCGATTTCCACAAAATCCCCTGGAACAACACCGATGAATGTCACTCAAAATAGTCATTGGTGGTTAAGATCAAAGACAAGAAGCCAAACCCTGATTTAGAATCTGATTCATAAAATATTGATAGAAGACATATCATTGACACATACCCCATTGCTATTGTCGTGACCGCAACAAATCAACCAGAAGAACCAATAGATCCTGAAGAGGAGGAGCACCTTTTTCATTCACAGATGTGGGTGAAGGGGACCCAACTGCATTTTATTGTTGATAGCAGAAGCCATAAGAACCTCATCTCAGTAGAGGTCGTCAAACAGTTGGGATTGTTGACAACACCACACCCGCAACCATACAACATCGGGTGGCTTCGCTAGGGACAATATCTTCATGTTAGATAATAGTGCTGATTGTCATACAACATCCAACCCTTCAAGGATGAGGTATTATGTGATGTTTCCCTGCTAGATTTCTATGATGTTCTCTTGGGCCAGCCATATATGTGGAAGCGCCATGCTATATATGAGTCTCGACCCCGTAGTGTCATTGTTACTCTGGGGGGTCATCTCTACAGGATACCAGAGGTAGTTCCAAATATTGTCCCACCTAAACAGTGCCGCAAGGTAGTATCTCATACTACAAAATTCATCTTATTCACACTCTGTTCAAAAGGTGAACGCAAGGATACTGCAACCACTATAGCCTTGACCCAAGCACCTTCTATCCAACAGAAGCAGGTCGACAAGATTGCAGAAAAGTGCAAAGATTCCTTCTGCACACAGTCATATCATGTAGCCCGACTGGTTGAACAGATTCAACCCCGCCAACAACAGGTTCATGACAACCTTCCACAAACCAAGCAATGCAACATCTCTAGCAAGGCAAGCAACTCACCAAGATGCAGATTCAACAAACACTTTTCCCTCTCCCTTAGGCACTCAATGCAATGGGAACCATTGCTTCCTAAGGGGGGAGGATTGATCTAGGTGGATATTAGTGGTCACCCACCTTTTCTATCTGGCTAAAAATATTTTTCTGGCAATTTTGGTAATTTACTATTTTTAACAGTTTTTAACTTCCGGAGCCATTTTGAGGGCCTAAATGAAGGTTTTTGGGATAGAGATTCTAAATGATAGCCAATGGCTCTGATTGAGACCCCAAAATGAATCTCCTCGATGATACCTTTTCAATGCTATCATGCGCCCCAAACATAGATCGTATGCCAAAGTTATGCTCCCGAGAAGTTGATACACCAAACTACCCAAAAAGGGGTCCAACAAACTGTTGGATTTTCATCTTCCGGGGTTAGGGTGTTGATTAATTGGGTTGGTTGTCATTGATGTCAACCCTTGAATAAAGTACGATAGTGAATTATGGTAGCACAAAGGTTTGGGTAATGGACCCAAGTTTGTTTGAGGTATAATGGTATGCATTTTAATATATTTGCAGATAAGACTATTCTAGATGGATAGTAAATGTCATGCCATTTTCGGTGGTATGTGGAATGTCACATAACTCCTCATTGTTAGAGATTTATGGCCATGTGAAGTTGAAGAACCCTCATGAGTCATCTATAAGCCCCAAAAGGTCAAAGTAGTCAAAGTGGTTGCAAAGAAGAAATTATTTAAATAATAAAGTGAAGTGATGAGTGTACTATAAGTCAAAGCAGATTTAAAATAAATTATTTAAACAATAACATTAATGGAGAACTTACTAATTGTGGAAAGTGGTCAAGTTAAGTGGACAAGTGGTTAGAAGGTAACCCCTTGAAGGAAGCTACATGAAAGTATAAATAAGAGGCAAAGGTCTCTTATTTAATTACCAATTGAATATCATTGAATATCTATTTTATGAAAGGTTATTTGGGTAGGTATTATTGATAGAGAAAAGTGTGGCAGAAAAATCACGGCAGGAGAATTGCGGCAAAAAAATGTGCCGTAGGAAAATTGCGGTAGGATAACTGCGATAGAAAAAGTGTGGCAAGAAAATTGTAGCAGAAAAAGTGCGGCAGGAAAAGTGTGGCAGAAAAATCGTGGTAGAAAAAGTGCGGAAGGAAAATCGCAGTAGGAAAAGTGCGATAGAAAAAAAGTGGCAGAAAAACCGTGGCAGAAAAAGTGCGGCAGGAAAATCGTGGTAGCAGAACGCTACAAGAAGAAAAATGTATGGTTTTCATATGTGTAATGTTGAACTTACGAATCTAGCTGAGGGTTTTCCTTTTAAATCTATTGGATTCCCTCTTGGAAGTTTAGGGCTTGTTGTAGAATGGTTTTGAGGAAGATCTATTGAAGTATATTGTCAGTGCACTTAGTTTGATTTATTGGCATATCTTTTGGTGCATTGTGAGAGACACTTGTTAGTGGTATTGGTATATGATTGGCTTATGAATGATACATACTTGAGGCTACATAAAAGTGAGGTTATGGCACATGGTTTGATGTAAGGGTTTATGGTATTTGGTTATGGATAGCATGATGTATTGCTATAGAAATTTTGATGGTTATATTGGTATATGTATTTGGTATATGGTTGAGGTACATGTTGGGTACATGGTTGAGACAAGTAGTTGATTAGTTGGCACATACATGAGATGTATAGTTGATGATGTGTTAAGCCCTAATATTGGCTCATTACCCCTTAATTGGGGCATATTACATTAGTAATGTTATTTTATTTCTGTCGGCTTTATTCCATTATTTGTAATTATACCTCCTAGTCTCCTATATATACCAAGGAGACATTTTCATTTGGAATCATCTTGTACTTGAACATTTAAGTAGGGTAAAAGGAGGTTGCCCCCTCGAAGAGGCTTATTATCTGAAATTATCTCTTTTTCAAGG
>SNQJ01S0029849.1:26453-45332 GCA_010110895.2 Picea sitchensis
GTGGGTATGTTACAAATTGGTATCAGAGCCAGGTTACAACACTTGGCCTGCTTGGGCTCATGTACGAGTCGTGTAAGGAGGTATCCTTATCTACATTTACTCCTTGAGGAGAAGGACTGCAAATTGAACCTGTGATTTTGGGATTTTTTGTTGAATTTCAGCAGAAGAATTTCTTAAGCCCTTTGTCAAAGTGATAACTACTCTTACCGGAGTAGGGATATGCTAATTAACATTTATAATAAGACTTGAATGTGGATAGTTGAAGGTGGCAGGGTTATGTCAAGATCAGTTGAAGCCCAAAGGACGGATGACCTGGTGTTCGTAACACTGCTTCTAAGCATGGGCAATTGGAACCTCAGGCACCGATGATGGCTGATTATATAATGGTTAATACCTTTGTGGGCTTAAAGGAACCTGATAAGATCATGTAGGATCCTTGGCAGTTATAGTTACTGCTTTACATTAAAATCAGAGTATATAACTCCTCATGACCAGAGAAAGGTGATATGGGTTAAACCCTATGGACGTTGAGGCAAGGAGGTTTTCTTACTGGACGTTGTCGCATAAAGAGGAAAATGACCCTGGTTGGTTATTGCCATGAGATAAGGCAACATCAATATGAGATATGACTATGGGATTAGTCATGTAAGGGACTGAAAATCTCAAACTAAAGGACACAGATGATGAAATTAAACTATCAAGTGAATGCATGAGGTAAAAAGGTGCAAGAGATGCACCTACGTATACACGAATGTGTATACATGATCATAAGGATGATTGGAATATCCTTGGGAAAAGGATATAAAATCCAGATATATCCATGTGTGAATGACATGGAAAAGGCACAAGCAATAAGCTAGCATGATGAATACTTCGTTGTGTTTAATTATGCTTGAGTGCATAGGTTTAATGCATTGTGAAGCTTCTTAATATGAAGCATGATATCAATATCAGTTAGGTATGAATGATATTAAACATGCAAGTGATGCACATGTATGATGAAAGAGTATAGTTGTAGACACCATATGGTTGCCCTAATGAGTGAAATATAAAGCAAGAATTTCTTTTGTCCAGATTAAATGAATATTATGGATGCATGGTTGACTCCATTTTGAAGAGTCATGAAGGTTTTGTTCCAAATAATAGCTTGAGGGGAATGTATTCCCTTTACTCGGGGAATACTAATATAAATAGATGAAAGAGTAAAAGAGAAAAGGTGCTCTGATTGTCATGTTAACAGGCAAATGATTATGCCTTTGAGAATCACATGAGAATGATTGTGAACGATCAAGAGTTGATTGATTTTAAAATAGAAATGTATGTGGTTAAGTACATCATGGATGTAAGTAAACAAAACCAGAATATGTGTGGATACATAATCTTGATGCATGACAAAAAAAATGCATGTTTATATTTCTTAGAAAATGCTTAGTAACAAGCTGAAGCTAATTCAAGGTTGAGGCCATCACAGATAGTGATGGATATACAATAAGGAAGTTGCATGCTAAAGGAGTTCCCTGTGGAGGAACTACGTGAAGACTCTGTCAGGAAAACAAAGTCACAACCTTAGTAACTGTTGAGAAATTGAACAGTGGGCTACAAGNAGAGAGAGAGAGAGAGAGAGAAAAGAATCCTATATTACTTTTTGAAAGCATCATGAAATGAATAGAAGACTAATTGTATGATGCAATAACATTTGAACCAAATGATCTCTGTTGGCTCAAAAGGTCAAAAACCTTTACTAAGAAATCGTAGAAATCCCCTCGATCAACTACAGATCAAGATCCTGAGGATTGCGAAAGAAAACCCTGACCGAATCGGGTTAATCAATAACCTAACAGAGGAGATGAACGCGAGTCGTTCATCGTAAGGAAACTGATCTCATTTGTCATATTGACTTCAAGATCCACTAGAGTTAATGGATCATATGCTAGTTGTTCGAGAAGATCGACGACTCGTATTCACTACGGAGCGCAAAGGCGGAATTAACGGGCGCGCTAGTTCACGGCCCGCAATCAACCTAGACTGTTGATCTCGTCGGGGTGGATGATCAATGACCACGATTAAAAGAGTTGGGCGAACACCTTTTGAATTGCGGAGATTGAAATCTCCTATAAAGAGCGAGCTAGTTGAGGTTCTGTAATCCCTTGCAGCCGTTGGATCTGGGGAAAGACAGATCTTCATCGTCGCATTGCAGAGAAGAGGTTTAGCCAAGATCATAGCACCCAGACATGGAAGTCAAAAGGGTAGCACCTGAAAAGAATAGAGCTAAGGTCACAGCTCTCGATCGCATGGAGAGAAGACAGAGTTCCTCCGGGCCAGTCAAGGAAGATAGAGTTTAACACTCTGCGTTAGACTGTGGTCACGAGGACTGGTTCTAAGGGAATAAAGGTGCTCATAGCTAGCACATTGCATAGATTTTTTAGTAAGGAAGGAGGACCTTCCAATGTTTTACTTACATTATGTAAGCGTTGAAGGAAAACAAATTGGGTGGCCATAAGTGTTGGCACCCTGACTATTAATGAAGGAAGAATGATTAAAGGCATTCATGTGAAAATTTTGAGTTTCATGTGTACCGATTTGGGATCGTGATTGGCCTATAGTAGGAAGCATGGTCTTGCTGTAAGAGTGAATGAAAATGAATAAGCCATGTGGTGAAGAGGTTGGTTAATTTCCAACACACCATGGCCAAGAAACTGTCATAAAGTGTGACAAACTTGAAATCAATGCAAGAGTACATTGGTTATGAATGTGGCCGTGAATACTGGCACATTTGTTAAATCCTTTGAAATGTTGAAATATGTTTTGAAAGGTTTGGTATGTTGAAATGAGGCATAGGCAAGGAATGGGACTCCCTTTTCATATTTATATAGATGTGATGAACTGTTAGTATGCATGGTTTTGAGTATAGATATATATGTACATGGATGCATGAGAGACTAACAGTTTGTTTGGCTGTGAAAAGAACGAATTGCAGGGAGACCAATTGCCTGTTGAGCCAAACTGCAAGGAATGATATTTCCCCTTTTATTTTTTTTGAGAAAGTGAATTTGATTGTTAGTATGCACAACTATGAAATTGTTTGTGATGGCGTTATAAAGGTGTAATAAAATATATGTGCATGGGAAACTAACAATTTGTTTAGCTGACTGAAGTTGAAAGTGCAGGAAGCAAAGGGGTCTTGGATATGGAAACGTTGTAAGCCCATAAGGAAGACCAATTACTTGTTGAGCCAAACCGCTATGGGAAGGAAAGTCCCATAATTATGAATCTGGTTTCTGCACGGAACAAATATGAAAACAAAATATGAAATTTGGAAATTTGTGGGTGACAGATTTACAAGAAAAAATTGAATTTAAAATTTATGATGATGTCTCATGAATTTTTGTATACTTGTGATACGGGTGAGAAGAAAAGATTTGTCCAGAAAGGACAGATGATGAAAAATGGTTATTACTGAGCCATGAGAACCCCGTGGTAAGCCATGATCGCCTAGAATATATCGTGTTGAGGTAACACAAGCCGGAGGGATGCCTCAACAGAGCAAGTCGGAGGGACGCCTCGACTGTAAGGCTCAATAAAGTCTCTGAGTTCTTCCTGTGCAAGAAAACCTTGGCAAGGCAAGATGGATCACCTGAAGGACTGTATAACAGAGAAGGGGATGCCTAAGCATGGGCTTGGAGGGTGAGTGACCGCAAGGAAGATGAAACCTTGATAGTTCTTGTAAACTATTGATTGGGATCATGCACCCAATGGGTATGTCAAGGAAAAACAATTGGCTTGGATAACAAAACAACCATGTGGATACAAATCCACAAACTACACAGATAATTAGTGTGCTAAGATTATGAAATTTTCCCTAGAAATTTTTATTCAATGTTTTCGCATAAGACTATGATTAGCATGCTTGTTGTCCAAGAATTGTTGAAAGCGGGTGACCAAGATTAAGGGTCTGAAAAAGGACTTGATCGAGAAAGAAGGATCAATATTTTTGAAACAGCTGAATGGGAAAGGCATGACAGGTGTTTTTGAGAAAGAACACCAAGGATGGTGTTCCTTTAAGGGGGAGGGAATTGTAACACCCTATTACCCCCAGTCTGTAAATATAACTATATGGGCCAAGGAACTATGGAAAACTTAAAAGTGTGAATGTTTGATTTGATGGACCTTGTGTAGAAAGTCGATGAATGTAAATTATGTTATTTTAATAGAAAATGGTTACATGTTGCATGACTGCTGAAAGAGGGGATGTGATAAGAGAGACCGGGAAATGCTGTGAAAGGTGGTGGAGGGGACCAGGAATGGTTGCGTTAACTTCCACCGAACCAGTACCATGCTGGAATTAATTGATCAGATCAGAACAACCCTCTGACCTGGGAATGAATTAGAGTCGGGTTGGTAGGTGGGAAGGCCTCCTCAAGAGTTAATGAGGGGATGGGGCAGACCGCCCATCTGTAAGGCTTCCAGACCTGACCACGGACTAGGAATTCGAGCCACACACAATCTCGCCGAGGAAGGCAAGAAAGGAAGTGTGGTGGGCAGAGGGAGACCTGCGAAGAAAATGCAAATACGAGGGAGGAAGCTCTTAGGTCCGAGGAAGGACTAAAAGAGGAACAGTGAGTTCTGATCACAGAAAATAGAGATTGAGCCGGGAGAAGGAGAGTAACCTTCATCCTTATCTATTTCTGTATTGGGAGAAGGAGAGTAACCTTCGTCCCTAACTTTCGTTGAGTTGGAAGAAAGAGATTGAATCTCAAAGCATTGTGGCTTAAGCTCGGGGGTGGCCAGCGATAAATCCATTGGGAGTGACTAAGCCTATGGTTGGGTGGAAACGAGCACCCCTTTCAGCAGTCGCATCACACCCTATGGTTCTGACAAGTGTTTTCTTGCCTTGTGCTTTAAATTGTAATTAATGGATGCATGCGAGTATTTATATGTCTATAAATGGTTTTTTTTGTATTAAATGATTAAGTTATGAGCATGCGTTCGTTCCCTTGAGAACCTATACTTTTGCTTGATTCTTCCACATGCTCCAGTTTAATCACTCGAAGGTGCTTTCCCCAGGGAATTACATCACCGTTCTAAGAGTCAAAGCAAGCCTCTTGGCATAGCTACCATTTTGGTAACCTCATAAGTTAACTTGCCTTGATTCATAGCTTAAAGCTCTGGGAGTTAGGAAGGTGTTTCCTTCCAACCAGTAGTCTAGGAGACTTTGAACTCGCGCCTAAGTCCTTAACCAAAAACCCGACGAAGAGCGGGGATAATAGCTCAAGAGTTATCTGAAGATCCACGTGACCTGGGTCTAGGAACCTTGGAGCTCGAAGCTTTGAGATGTCAAATTGCACGATAGTCAAGTCGAACCCCGCAATCGCTATGAACCGTCGATCTATGAACAAAGATCGAGGGTGGGGAATCATTGCGGAGAGAGAAGGTGAAAGTAGCGGACGTGCTGGTTCGTGGCCCGCAATTCACCATTATCGTTGATCTCGTCAGGCTGGAAGATCAATGACTCCGGTTCGACCAAGTTGGGTGAGTACTTCCAGATTATGGAGGTTGAGCCCTCTGATAAAGAGCACGCACGTTGGGACCCCACAATTGTTGTGAACTGTCAATCGGTGGACACCTCGATATCGGTCAGATCATGACCGCCAGACCCTGAATAGTTATGAGATGGGTGGTCGTGAGTTCTTTTGGAAATCCACGGAGTAACGGAGTCCCTCGGTACTGTCGGTCTGAGAAAATCGAAAAGCTCATAAGAGATAACATTTTCAAGAGCGAAGGAGGAACCCGAGATAGTTGAACTCACAGGAGGAACGAAGCCTGAGGCCTTTGAACATATACCAAACTCTTCCAAGTTGGAAGAAGTAAAAATCTCAGGAGGAGGAGCGACAACAACCGTTAGATCGGTTGCGGGGAGAAGCCTGGATAGTTAGATCAGCGTCCAGGGAAGTAGAGGAGAAGCATTGGGAAGGAACAGATCCTAACCGTCGGATCTGAGCGCAAAGGGACGTTAGTCGTCCGATCTAAGGTAAAGTGCATGAGTTTTAACCTTTGCATGCACGAGAGGGTTGACTGGCCAAGGTCCCGAAGTGAATTGGGACCATTCATCGCAAAGAGGGACAAATGGCACAAGATCTACAACTCCTGAGCGAGAGCTTGTGGTCAAGGAGAGAGCGGAATCGTCGAAGACCCGAAGTAGATCCTGACCATTGATCACCAAGAGACACGTGTCAGCAGATCAACAATTTTGGAGAAATCACCTCGAGAGTTTCAGATCGAGAGTTGAAACTCCTAAAGCCCGGAGAGCTAGAGTCCCGAAGTAAATCTCAACCATCAGATCGAAAGGGACACGTGGTAGAGATCCATTGTCCTTGGGTGAAAGTAAAGTTTGAGATTTGAGGTTCTCGAATCCCGGAGAACCGAAGGAGATATGAACCATCAGATCCAGAGGGACACGTGACGACTGATCGTAGACTTCATAGAAATCACTTCAAGAGTTTCAGATTGAGAGTTGAAACTCCCGAAGGTCGGAGAGCTAGAGAGCCGAAGTGAATCTCTGCCGTCCGATCATCCGAAATAGATCTCAGTCGTCAAATCGTCCGAAGGAAATCTCAAGTGTCGGATCGTCTGAAGTGAATCTGGACCGTCCGATCCAGAAGAGATGTGGCATAAATCTGTAGACTCCGGGTAAAGTCCCGAAGTAATTCACAACCACCAGATTAAGGGGAAACGTGGCACAAATATGTGGATTTCGGGTAAGGACTTGAAGCAAGCCTCGATCGTCCGATTCAAGTGGACACGCGACTGAAATCCACGTACTTCGAGGGGATTATCTATTTGAAACTCCCAAAGTGTCGAAGTGTCAAAGAGACGAAGGACTCTGGACCGTTAGATCCAGAGAGACACGTGGCGATAGATCGCAAGCTTCAAGTAAATTGCATTGGAGTCTTAGTTGAAAGTTGAGAGTTGAGAAATCCGAAGTCTGAAGACGTGAAGGGATCGTAGTCGTTGATCTGAGAGGGACACACGTCAATGGATTATCGATTCCGGATAAAATCCATTGGGGAAAAGTGAGAGTTGAGATTTGAGATTTCCGAAGCCCGGAAACTCGAAGCGACAAGAGTCGTTGATGTGAAGGTGGACACGCGGCGCCATATCTAGAACTCCGAAAGAAAAGAGAGGAGGAAAAGGTCTGAAGACCCAGAGAAGATCTCGATCGTTGATCGAGGAGGGAGCTGAAAGACCGTCGATCTGGTTGAGGAGGCCAAAGTCCCGAAGCGGGAGCAGAACCTTCAATTGAGGAGGACGCGTGGCAGACAATCTGCCATTTCGGAGAAATCTCTCCAGAAGAAACGAGAGTTTCAGAACTGAAACTCCTGAAGGTCAGACTCGCGGAGGAAATCGTAGCCGCACCTCTGTAGGGATAGGTGTCAACAGATCTTCCACTCCAGAAGATAGCTACTAAGGAGGAAGCGAGAGTTTGAGAGTTGAAACTCCCAAAGGCCGAAGAGCTGGAACCAATCGTAATCGTTGATTTGGAAGGGAGCTATGTGCCGACAAATCGAAGAGGTCCGGGAAGGCGCGTGAAATACAGGAAATGAGGATATATAGTAGTTGTTGATCACAGATCATCGTCGAAAGAAAGAGATCGACGATCGGGAAGAAATGTGGTGCCAGAACATGCTTGGGTCTTAATTTTCCCTGAGCGGGCTGCAATTGAAACCACGATATCACCAAAGGCATACGTGGTGCTTTGTAGTGAATTGCGAGGCGAAAAGTGGTTTGGTTTAAAACCACCCTTGGACGTGCCTGCAATCACATACTTTCCAAGAGGTCATAGCCCAGGTCCATATGAAGGAGGGGGTTAACAAAAAAGGAGCTAGCGCTGAAATTCAATATTTCATCAGTGCATAGACAGAGGTCGCGGGTATCCTTAGACTTGCACTAGGTAGTCAAAACGTTCTGTGTTTAATTACAGAACGAGACCATCAAGGTCTCAGAGAGTGGTTTGGCTTCATAATTGGAGATCCTTGACCAGAAGGCCAGGTCGATTCCCCGACTGTCCAAATTAGAACCCTTTAAGAGAGAGGATTTATTCCTATAAGGAGGACGGAATATATTTTTTTATTTTTTTGCCCCATCATGGGTATGTTACATTAGCTATGCTTCATTCACAAGAAGCTTCACATCACACTCCATTGCATACTTAATGGGTCTCCTTCACCTCAATTATACATGAGAGAGTGAGAGGAGAACAATTCCCATGATGCATGTGGGATAAATTGGACTAAGTTTATAAAATTTCATAGGCATGTAAAACACTAGGACTTCTCGGGCGGTCACCCATCTCAGTACTACTCTAGCCCGGTCGCACTTAACTGCAGAGTTCTAATGGGATCTATTGCATTAATGCTATGTTGTAGGCATGTACATAAGACCACTAGGAAATCATTACATGATGTTTATAATTAACAAATGAAGATGACATTGCATTCCATTCCTCATCAAAAGGGTGAATATCGTGGTTTATCAAAACCATAGGCTCAAAATGGTGATTCAGTGGAAAAGGTGGATGGCCACCAAGATTCATCTGGATCATTCCTCTCACCTTAGGAAGCAATGGTCTCCATTGTGTCAAGTTCCCCATCAAAAGGGTGAATATCGTGGTTTATCAAAACCATAGGCTCAAAATGGTGATTCAGTGGAAAAGGTGGATGGCCACCGAGATCCATCTAGATGGAGTTTCCAAAAGGAAATAAGATCCACAATGTAGTCTAGGTTTCATGCCTCAAGAAGGCATTAGGACAACATATCACTTCTTCNCCTCATTAGGTGGATAGATTTATCGCTGGAGGATGCCATGTGGGAAGGTGATCAGATCTTGCAACATTCCAATTTACAATTGCTTGAGGACAAGCAATCTCGAGAAGGGTGGACTGTAATGTCCCTTTCCCCTTGATTGCCTAGAAGGACTTATAACCTATTTAATTCTCATAGGCTATAGTCAGAGTAAGGAAATTATTTAGTTAATATCATTTTGGGTGGAAAGGAAACATTAAAGTTGACATTAGTTAATTAATTAAATTAAAAAAGGGTAAAAAGATACTTTTGGGAGAAAATGACTAAAAATTTTATAAAGTCATTTTATATTATTTTTGGGGATTAGAAAAGTCACTTGAGATTTATAAAAGAGAACCATGGCTCATTTTTTCATGCATTTATGACTAATTTTGCAAAAAGAATTTTGAAGAGCTCTTGCGGTTTTTGGTTCTTGGGACGAAAAACCCTAGAGAAAGATTGAGTTCGGTGGTAAGACTATCCACCCCAACTGATCGTGGAGGAAAGATCACTCAGATCTTTCAGTGTGTTTCCTTGTGTTTAAGTTTCTCAATTTGGCAGTTGAGTTTTCTCATTTCATGGTTGAGTTTTGTTGTATGAAGGTCAAGTTGTCTTATGGAGGAGGTTGTGTGCATTGCTGGGCTATTTTCATTGTTAGTTGGGTCGAGTTCTCCCTCTTGGGTCGAGTTCTCTCTCATTGATGCTAAGTGTTCCTTGATTTGAGGCCAAATATCATAGATGGGACGATTTCTTTATTAGTTGGACGAGATCTCTTAATGTGGGGTTGTATTATTACTGTTGGCCGAGTGTTTCCTTAGTGTGCTTCCTTGTGATCGGGTTTCTCAATTTGGTGGCCGATTTTTCTCATTTCGTGGTTGAGTTTTGTTGAATGAAGGTCGAGTTCTCTTGTGGAGGAGGTAGTGTGCATTGTTGGGTTGTTTTCATTGTTATTTGGGCTGAGTTCTCTCTCATTGAGGCCGAGTGTTTCTTGATTTGAGGCCAAATCTCATAGATGGGTCGATTTCTTTATTAGTTGGGAGAGATCTCTTGGTGTGGGGTTGTATTATTACTGTCGGTCGAGTGTTTTCCTTGGTAGGCCGCCTTATCCTTTTGCTGGGTTGAGTTATTAGCTAGCAAGGCTGAGTTACCTTAGCTGGAAATCATGGGGCCTGTAGAGGTCGATTCTTACTTGTTGGCAGCTAGGGAAAGATCATTTCAACGCTACAACAAGCTACAACACTTACTCCTATTACTCTCTTAGATCTATACCAATTCATGTAATGAGGTCAAGAACTCAATAAACATATCATTTTGTGGTGTGCCATTGTTGTTGGTAAAATTACTTTAGAGTTCTCTTGTTGTTATAAATTGTTTGTATTATTCATTTTCTATTTGGCATCCATACTCTTATATATTCACCAAAGAAATCCATTAGACCACAAAACAACAAACACCCAAACATATATCAGTAGAAATCAAAGGTTATAGAGGGATGGGTTATGTCAACAAGTGTTTGATAAAAGTCCCACACAAAAATAGACTCACAACAATAGAAAAAGGGTGATATAGTGGGGTTCTCATGAACTAGAATACTCATATGCAAATTGTTTGATGAAATGTCTACACATTTAAACTAAGTGAAAATCGAAAAAACTTTAGTGGGAATTTTACACAAGGACTTTACCAATGACCCTATTAGCCATTTCATTTGTTGCCTTGTTATTTTCCCAAAGTATCTGAAAATACTTGACTGAGCACAAGGAAAGGATAATTCTAGTGCATTCAATCAAAGCCTTCAACCCATCATCCTTAAGAACTAAGCCTGAAACAAAATAGTGTATAATGTTTTTGGAATCTCCTACAATATTCAACTGGTGGATGCACTTGTGCATAGTAATTTGAGCTCCTTGAAGAATTGCATATGCTTATTGTTCGTGGTAATCCCAAGATTCCAAAAAAAATCTAGTTCATGATTTCTTCTATGACAAAAAAATTCCAGTTCATGATTTCTTCTATGACCATAAAGGACCCCCACATCTCCCTCCCTGATTATTGTAATTATTATTATTAAATAATTTTATTTGATTTTTTTATAAAAAAATTGAAAATTTATTTAGTTAATAATTAATATTAAAATGTTGCATAGATGGCCATAAGGCCTAAATAACTATAAA
Source organism: Picea sitchensis (assembly GCA_010110895.2). Taxonomy (NCBI): domain Eukaryota; kingdom Viridiplantae; phylum Streptophyta; class Pinopsida; order Pinales; family Pinaceae; genus Picea; species Picea sitchensis. The sequence goes on from SNQJ01S0029849.1 coordinate 37,466, forward strand.
ATTTTAAGTATGAAAGATTGATTACTGGACCTACCTCTTTGTAAGCATTACCATGAACAAGGGGCACCCTTGTTTATAAATATTTGAGGAAATTAATCCATGTGATTAAAAAAAAAACACTATTGCAATCATAATGTGAAAATAATGTTTACATATATGTTTTATCATTTGTTTCCTGCTCCCATTTTTTTTTTCATAAGAAAAAAGATTTATATTAGATAATATAACTCATTTGTTACAAAACTATCAGAAGTTCAGATCTCTCAATCATTAGATGTTGCATTACAGTTATTGATTACATCATATCATATCAATCCTATAGATCTAGGAAGCTCTATAATATAGTCTCCACAAATATTACATCTTCATTGTTCAAACCAAAATAACAGTTCTTTTTCCAAGGACCTGTATAGTTATACAATGTCTAATGTGTCAAAAAGTTATGTTTGTCCTTTAGTAATCGCCGCATAATATAAACCATCTTCCTCAAGAGATAATGTTGTTTTTGAAAGTTAATCAGCTTCCATGTTGAATCCTTTGAAAATATGTTGAGCTTTAAGTTGTGTAAAACTCCTATTGAGATCTCTAATCTTTTTCATCTAGGGCTGCAAGGAGACCCCTGTAGATTATTTACATTAGTAAACTAGTCAATAATCACTTTTGAATCACCTACCAGCTGCAACCTTGTTACCTTTTTGTAATGAGCAAAGAATAATATACACCACATTGCTAAAAGTTCAGCCTTGGTATTAATACCACTGCCACAATTCATTTTGATTCTATAAGTACCCAACACTCGACATTTTAATACAACTCCTGCTCCACATTTCACACCCCTATCTTGTGAAGCACCATCAAAGAAACCCACAGCCAGATCCCAGAGAAGTAAAGGTGGTCTATCAATCCTCCTATCCTTAGTGGTGTGTCCTACTTTTGTTTCTCCCAGATCCTGTAGAATACTGGAACAAACTATGTCCCTATTCAGGGGCCTATCTTCAAAGATAGCAAGATTTCTATGTTTCCAGATTTCCCAGCTGATAAAACATGGAATTTCTAGTCTTTCACCATTCATTCTTTTCCAGTTAAGAATACAATAACCAAACTGCCCTCCTTCCCAAACACCATCCAATTTTAATTCCTTAAGCATTAAATACCAAATATATTTTGTAAAGTTACACTCCACAAATAGGTGATACACAGTCTCCTCACAATTCCCACAGAGAGTACATCTGCTAGGACCATGAATCCCTCTTTTAACTAAGTTTTCCCAAGTGAGAACTCTTTGTTCTAATAATGACCACATAAAAAGTTTAACTTTTAATGGCAATTGCCATTGCTAGAGATCACTATACCAGAAAGCAGGTTCAGTCACTACATCCTCCAGCCTTTGAACTTCATAGGCTTTCTTTGCACTTACTTGACCACTTTTGGTATCCCAGGACCACATTAACAAGTCTTTTTCATTATTCAGTTCAATACCCGAACTAACTAATCCTTTAACATAGTTATTCCATTCTGCTTTTATATTTCCTTCCAATCCTAAAACCTTTGCCTTTATCCAGCCTGTATGTCTAGAATTTTCCAAATCCACAGTTTCTACTTGTGCCATAAATTTAATCCTAGATCCTTTAGTGTTAAGATAAGATTCCTTGAGAGTTGATAATAGGTATGAGACCCAACCATGGGATCAATACCAATTCTGATATCCCTCCCAACTCCTGGCTTCCGGACCAGCCAATCGTTTAAAATAGTTAAAGAAGATGTGAGTGCCCTCCAAATATTAGAACCCTCAGTCCACTTTCTGCTTCCTTGCCTAAGCCATTCAACCACAGACTTCTTCCTAAGATATTTATTAATAATTACCTCATGCCAAAGCCCAGGTACCATGAGACACCTCCATAAACTTTTTGTTGCAAGGGCTTTTCCAAAAGTATCGATATTTTTTATACCCCACCCCCCCAGCTTTTTAGGTTTAGCTATCTTTTCCCAGCTTATCAAATGAATCCCTTCTTTTACCTTTTTGCCATACCACATAAAACTAAACATTCTTCTTTTGATAATATTGAGTATACTTTTTGGAATCTTGGCTAGAGAAAGCTAATATACATGTATACTTTCTAGCACAACTTTAACAAGTGTCACCCTTCCCCCCAAGCTTAACCATCTTAGGCTCCAATTTGCAATCATTTTCTCAAACTTTCTCATCAACCAATACCAATCAACCTTATTATAACTGTTGGGCTTAACAAAACAACCAAGATACTTGCACCCTGCATCTACTGATTTTACATCAAAAGGAAGAATCTCCTTCAAAGAAGCTAAATCCTCTGTTGTCCATCCAACTTTAAGAAACATTGATTTATGTAGACTAAAGACCACACCAGTTGCTTTACTAAACAGTTCTAAGAGATCCTTATATAAATTCCACTCAACAAAATTGCCATTTCCAAACAAAATAATATCATCAACAAACATCAAATGAGTAATGTATATCTCTTTGGCCACATGAATACCTTCTATGTTCTTATCTCTGTCATGCTCTTTTATAGCTCCGCTTAAGCCTTCCACAACAAGAAGAAAGAGTAAAGGGGATAATGGACACCCTTGTCTTAATCCCCTTGAACTTTTAAAAAAGTCTATAGGCTTGCCATTAATCAATACAACAAAGTTTGCAGAGGATACACACCCCATGATCCAATCGGTTGCTTCTAAACTCATTCCCACCTGTAACAACACAAATCTTAAGAAACCCCAGTCAACTATGTCATATGCCTTTATCATGTTTAGTTTAAGTACCATAGCTTTGAGATTTTTAACCTTAATACTATCCAAAGTTTCCTGAACTATGCCAATAGCATCAGTGATTTGCTTGCCCTCAAGAAAGCCAAATTGTTCCTTTGAGATACCACATGATAGAGAAGATTTAATTCTATTGGCAATCATTTTTGTAATGATTTTATACATCAAGTTACAAAGAGCAATAGGCCTATAATCCCCAAAATTTCCTGGATTCTCACTCTTTGGAATCAGAGCAAGAAAAGTTGCATTCAATGCTCCTGAAACCCTACCTCTCTTTCTTGATTCTTCAACCATCTCCACTAATTCATCACCCATAATGTCAAAAAAAGCCAGGAAAAACTCTACAGTCCATCCATCTGGCCCATGACTTTTTGAAGCTTTAAATCCTTTGAGAATTGACAAAACTTCTGTTGAGGTTACAAGTAAGGTAAGTCTATGACTATCTTCTTTCGTGAACATCCTTGGATAATTCCTTAAGATTGCAAGTTGATCAATAATGGCAAGGTTAGGGTGGCCAAGAAAATATTTCGAAAGAATCCAACTGCTTCCTTTTGTGGATCTTGATTGCTAGATATCACCGTCCCATCCTCCTTGGACATCTCCCATATAGTATTGATCTGTTTCCTAGAGTTAGCATATGCATGAAAAAATTAGTGTTTCTATCACATGAAGCCAACCAATTCAGTCTACTCTTTTGCCTCTAGGTTTCCTCTTCTTGTCTCAATAGAACCATTTTTCTTTGCTCTTTTGCAACAATTAGCTCTTTTTTCTACCTCATTCTCAAATCTACCAGGATGATTTGAGTAACTTATATCTAACTCTAATTCCAGCTTAACCAATTCTTCCTCTGCTTTTAGCTTTTTCTTTTTTCCCCAATTAATCATCAAGGTCTTAAGTAATTTTAGCTTTTGTACCAATGACTCCATAGGATTTAATGTTTCTGTTCCGAACAGTCCATCCTAGTTGGACCTGACAAAGTTTACAAATTTTGGTTCATCCAGCCAAATAGAATTAAACTTAAAGGGGAAACCAACCTCTCTATTATCTTTTTCCAAGTGTAGGATTACTGGCATATGATCAGAAATCTTTAGATTATACACTACAGATCTGTATCTCAATCTTGTGGTCGCAAGGTCCTAAGAAATCATAAATCGATCAAGCCTTTTTACAATAAACTCGTCTCCTCCTCTACCATTTCTCCATGTAGGCAATAATTTTAATGGTTCAACATCCACCATCCCCTCTTCTTGTAGCAACTTACTAAAGTATGGCTGTAAAGGATCTACTCTAACATGTTCACCCCAGACCTCTCTGAATGAGGTAGTGAAGTTGAGATCACCCCCCAGGATTAAATTTTGATCTTTGAAAATGCCTTCACTCTTGATAGCCTCCCAAAAGACCTCTGTGTCAGAGTACGGTCTGTAGCAGTTGATCACCTTCAAATTTCTATCAAGGTCTTTAACACGTCCTTACAGCAGAATCCCTGCAGGAATGAAGTAAGCAAAAAAGTCAACTTTTCTTGGATTCCATGCTGAGTGCATCCCACCAGAGAGTCTTGTGGAGTCCACTCCACAAAAAAAAACTAGTATCATAATAATTTAACAAAAAAAACCCCTTGCTTTTGCCACTCCAACCATAGTTTCATGTATAAGTAATACATCAAGTTTCACTAAATCTAAAAGTCTTTTTAGGCTGCTCCCCACTCCTTTCACATTTAAAGTGGCCACAATCATTTTTTAACTCTTGCAAGGGCTTTTTGTGCTCTAAGCACCCTCAGACCATCAACCACTATGAAACAATTAGACTCACCAAGGTGCTTCTCACTCCCTAGCTTCCTAGCACTTCTAGTCATTTTCGAGATCTCCACGAACAGCGCCTTTCGTCAATGAATCCTTGCCCCCGAACTGTGTGAATTAGGTTTCAAAGGGAGCGCCTCTATACTCTTCTTTCCCATAGTCTTTTGTAATAGGCAACGGTGTTCTGGAGAAAATCTCTCTATAACACGGCACAAGATCAACAATAGTTTTTTCTGCCTCAGTCAGCACAATCGGGTGATCCCGTCCTCCACAGATCTGCTCTCCCGAAACAACAGTATCTCCCGAAAACATGCACTGACTCCCCTCCCCTTGCTCCATATCAACAACAGAGGTCTCACCTTGTGGAATTCCTGCCGCAATTTACCAGATGCAAATTTACAAGTTTTATTGCTGAGGGGAGCGGCAAGAAGATAAGAGAAGATGCAGAAGGATCAGATACTGAAGTTGGCCAAGGGGTTCCGTGGGAGGGCCAAGAACTGCATCCGCGTTGCCAGAGAACGTGTGGAGAAAGCCCTCCAGTATTCCTACAGGGACCGCCGTAACAAGAAACGGGACATGCGTGGCCTCTGGATTCAGAGGATCAATGCAGGCACTCGCTTACACGGGGTGAGTATTAGTAACGTCTCCAACCAAACCCTCTGACATTACTACTTGTTTGCATTAATTTGCCTTGCCTATTCGAGCACAACTGTTGTTTCAATCCAGCTGTTATGCTTTTAATTTTGCTATGCTTTCCTGAGGAGTTAGGGTTTTATTACTTTTGTAGCTGTCACTCAGCGTTTAAATTTTAGTTTCCTTCTAACTCACACACATTGAGGACCATTGGATTCCATGCCATTGTTCTTGCACTGAAATCTCTTTTCTCAAAGGGTAGATTGAACTTAAACTAGGAATCCATATATTCCTTTGAAACATGTAAGTTAAAAGGCCATGTCTGGAAATTCAATTTGCTTAGGCCCGCATTCGGAATCCATAAATGACCTACATCTAAATCTAGAAGTTTGGAACCCTGTCAAAGTTTGCAGAAAATAGCCGCGATAGAGAGTTTATGAAAAATTTGAAAGCAATTTTGGGAAAGGTGAAGTCTGTTTTGAACTTCGGCCATGATCAGTAGCCACTTCCAGCAAGACTGGGAAATTGTAAGCAGGCTATTTTCCAAGTTTTAAAGCATATTGTAAAAGTTTGCAGGCGATTTTAATAAAGTAAGTAGTCTGCTTGAATTTAAGAGACCCGTGACTGCAATGTTTTCCAATTTCAAGCAGGACCCTGAGAACATGAATGTATTGGTGTAATTATTGTATATGGATCTTCAACATTCCAGAGTTAAATTCTGGAAAGTGTAACTCAAGCAAATTTTGGGGACATTTGAGTACTGTCAAGGGTGAGGTTGAAGCTGTTTTGCTCACACAGATAAGACTCCAGCTTTGGTGAAAATAAACGTCAACTTGAATATTGGGGGTTACACTTCTTGCTTTAATTTATCAACTATATTAAATCTATAGTTTCATGTCTATTGACAGTCAATCATAAGTGGCAAACATATACTCACGAAGCCTACTAGCCTGGATAAAGCATTAAACTATACTTAATGCCCATGATTCAACCATCATCATTAAGCAATTTTTAGTGGGTAGGTAAGTGCATATGATCATGCCCCCACCACTTAATAGTGAGCCCTCCATCAATCCCTACAAAGCTAGTTATAGCCTTGACCCAATATGCCTATGGCTATTCCCTTTTTATAGTGGTCTTTCACTTTGGACACAAATATTTTCGTCCCTAGATTTGGCAGAGTTCTAAATGGAGATAGGATCATCACCTGGATTCATAGTCTAGAATCTGACTTCAAAGCTCATCTTACTTCAACAGACATTTAGAATATCATGGCAGTTCAAGTCTACATGGAACAATACGCCCTCACCACTTAGTAGTGAGCCCTCCATCATCCACAAATAAGGGATGCTATGCATGAATATGTAACGCAAATAAGGGCTGCTATGCATGCCACAAATCAGCCCTCACCACTTAGTAGTGAGCCCTCCATCATCCACAAATAAGTTAAAAGGCTGATTTGTGGCATGCATAGTAGCCCTTATTTGCATTACATATTCATGGAACAATACGTCCTCACCACTTAGTAGTGAATTCCTCATCAAATGTACGGGTACCAGGCATGGTCAGGCTGGAGTAAAGTAATGAATAAGCTAAGGCTGATTTGTGGCATGCATAGCAGCCCTTATTTGTGTTACATATTCATGCATTCACCCTCTTAGATCCTTGCCTCTTTGACTCCGTTTTGCCCAAGATTTGTTAGGCACTAGTTTTGGGGTTTTCCTTCACCCTTTTGTTCTCATACCATTCATCTTTTTTTTTAAACCGAAACAGAAATTATATTAATTCAAAAGGCCACAGTCGAAGCATGCAACAAGTTACATAGAGTTGGTTCTTGATTTCCTTAGCAAAACAAGGCATTTCTCTGTGAGTGTATCAAAAAGCTTCTAGCATACAACAAAATAAAAGTTCCAGGTGGGCCTGCAAGTGGCCTGCTTAATATAGATTCCTAGGATATAAATAACTCAAAAATACATAAGTTTAATGACAAACAAGAGCACTACCCACATTTTCTTGCCCCTTGTCAAATTGAGGGGAGCTTTGTCCTTCAATATCCATGGGATCTACTCATTGATGGACCGTTTCATCCTCCTTTAGTGCAACCTGCCAGGAGTTCTCTGTTTCTCTGTGGTTAGAAGCCATTGTTAATGAGTCCATGCGCTGGATAAGTGTAAAGTCTCGTATCGTATGACATTTTGTTTCAAGAGAATCAAGTTGCTGCTTCTGTTGTACTAAAATATTCATAATATTAGCTGTTTGAGCAGATTTAGCCTACTCAATCTCCGTAATTTTAGAAGAAAATACGAGCAGAGCACTTCAGTTAGCTTGGATAAACTCCTCATGGTGGCACATCACCTAACAAAACTCCTGAATATTTGCACTATCCATTGATGAGAGACCTGCACTGTAAAATGGGATAGGATACCAATTGGAAGAAACAATCCGCTTACTTAGACAAATAGGAAAAGCCACAGGGTGAGGGAATAGCCTCTCCTTCAAATACCACCCTCCAATTACCTTGGAGTCCACACTTACAACCTATAGTGAGTACCTGCAGAAAATACTGAATTGCTAGCATACACCAACAAGACTTGAGGTGGCAGTGGTGGAAAATTGCCTAAATGTCGAATTTAAGGATT
>SNQJ01S0029849.1:45382-73690 GCA_010110895.2 Picea sitchensis
CTTGAACACACAGTCCAGTCCCTAGATATTCATCTTGATCCAAAAACCACATCAGTTATTAAGAAAATATTTCCCAAAAAGAGTTAGTTACCAGGCATCTCCGACTTACAGCCTAGGAGAGTTTCCTGGAGTGATAACAGGGGGAATTAATGGACACAATGGGAACCATGCATAAGGGAGCAACAACAATAGTCCCACACAAAACAACACTAGGACCACCAATAGAGTGATTCCTAGACTTATTTTCCCTCTGTTCTTACGAGATCAACAAACATGAAACCAAGGGCAGTAAGGATAGGGTGAAACCTTTAATGATTATTTGAGGGAGTACCAAACTCTTGGTGAGGCGTTACAGGCATCCATGTCATTACAGAACTATTGTACTATCAAATACAAGAACAGACCGAGGGATTTCAACAAGGGTCAACAGAACATTGATCTCATGTGAATGGTTGGAAAGTTATCCATTCCTTCTTTGGATGGTTCCAACAAGTGCACCACTAGAGCATGGATACAAAAGTTGGACACATACTTCCAACTCAACCCTTTAACATAGGCATAAGTGATTAAATTCACTACCTTGAATTTAGATAGAGAGGCCCATGAGTGGTGGTACAATGTATTGGTCACTATGGGACATGCCAACATTGTTATCTGGACTTCACACAGAATTTGATGGAATGATTTGATAAAAAGGATTTGGAACTGCATTTTAGAGAGTTGGCACAACTCAAACAGGTTGGGACATTGGATTCCTATATTACAGAGTTCCAGAGGCTTGCGGTCATAGTGACAGATGTATCGAAACAAAGGCTAGTTATGTTGTTCATGGAAGGATTATCCGAGCCACTACGTGGTTGGGTTAAAGCTTTCAAACCAGATTCTCTAGGATGCCATCATCAAGATTCGAGACATTGAGGATGTGGTCCCAAAGAACAAACCTTTCTCCAAGCCTTTCATTCCCCAAAAAAACAAAGATAAGAAACCTTTTTAGAAAGAGTGTATTGGGAAGGAGAAGTTGGATTTGGAAAGCCACAATGAGTTGAGAAGGAAGAAACTTTGCTTCAGTTGCAAAGAGCCTTGGGAGTCGGGACATAGATCCATGGGGAAGGGAAAGATATACTATATAGAGGTGCACTTAAACAATGATGAGGAAGAGGAGGAAGCTACATAGGGACATGGCAACGAGTAGGGAGACTCGAGTAATGAGTAGCCTCATGTGAAAGCCAAGGAGGAGACTATCGCCACTCTATCATGCACCCCTAGATACTATACTTTCAGAGTCATAGGGGTACTATGGGGACAACATGTCACAACTTTGATTGATGATAGGGAGACCCACAACTTCATTGATGCAGCATTGGTGGCCAGGAGATGAATTGATATAGAGGACTTTGAGGGGTTCAATGTGGTAGTGGTAGATGGATTTAATATGACATGCACACAAAAGATTCTGGGATTGGCTATGACGTTGGGTAATTATACCTTGACTGATAATTTTTATGTGGTTGATTTGGCGGACACTAATAAACTCTTGGGTGTTCAGTGGCTTCATTCTTTAGGGGAAATTACGATGAATTTCTAGGTAATCGAGATGATATTCAATACAACAAACGATAAGAAGGTTGTTCTGAGGGGCATGTCAAAGGGTGGCCCTAATATTGTGTCAACCAAAATAATGGAGGCCCTCTTTAGGCATGGAGACATAGCTTGTGCAACAAAATGTTTGATCACAACTCAAAAATCAGCGTAGGACCAATACCATCATCTTGTAGACATTCAATCCTTGCCAAGCAAAATGACCGTGTTTTTGAAGAGATACCACCAGGAAGACCACCTGACAGAGGATTTGAGCATACTATAAAGTTGGAGGAGGATATCAAACCAACAATAACCACTCCTTACAGGCACGTGAAGAAATTAAATATGAAATAGAGAAGGCCATCAAGGAGTTACTAGAGATGGGGCATATTAGACCCAGTTCCAGTCCTTTTACTTCTTCAGTTATCTTGGTCAAGAAGAAGGATAGAACCATGAGAATGTGCATCTACTATAGGGCTCTGAGTAAGAAGAAAATCAATAATAGATACCATATCCCCAGGATCGATGAGATTTTGGATAAGTTGCATGGAACAATGCATTTTTTGAAGATTGATCTTTGATTCAGATATCATCAAATCAGAGGTCGAGAGCAGGATATCCATAAGACTTCTTTCAGGTGTCACTATGGGCATTATGAGTTCCTGGTCATTCCATTTGGATTGACCAATGCATTGGCTACATTCCAGTCTTGCATGAATCACATTTTCAACAAGCAGCTGCGGAAATTCTTAATGGTGTTTTTCAATGATCTTCTTATATACAGTAGGACTTCGGAGGAGCACTTGGAGCATCTGGATGATATTTTGGACATCGTGGAGGATTAGTCGTTGCATGCTAAGGATTCAAAATGTGATTTCGGCATGATGAAGATCTTATACTTGGGCCATATGATCAATGCACAGGGGGTACAAGTGCACGGGGAGAAGATCCAGGCCATAGTGGATTGGCCACCGCCCAAGGACCTTACAGAGTTACGTGGATTCTTTGGGATATGAAGCTACTACCAACAATTTGTAAAGGGATTCTCACAGTTGAGTGCACAACTCACAGATCTCACGAATAAAGGGGCATTTAGATGGACATAGGAAGCCTAGAAGACATTCAACAAACTCAAGGAAGTTATGAGCACTTGCCTGATTTTGGTACTTCCTGATCTCACTTAGCCCTTTGTGCTTGAGTGTGATGCTTTGGGTTTAGGAATTGGAGTAGTTATGATGTAGCATAGACATCTGATAGCATATAAGAGTAGGAAACTCACAGAGTCAAAGAGGCTCTATTCCATCTACGACAAGGAGATGATCGCCATCATGCATGCTTTGGAGAAATTCAGACAGTACTTGATAGGTGGCAAATTTGTGGTTAAGATTGACCACAATAGTTTGAGGTACTTCTTAGAGCAGAAGGACTTAATTGTCAACAAATTTCAAGCATATGAATTTGATATTGAGAATGTCAAAGGCAAGAAAAATACAGTTGTTGATGCTCTCTCCAGGAAGCCCGAGATATGTTCACTTGCAGAAATTTCAGCTGACTGGAAATCCCACCTCTTGGTGGAGTACTCCAAGAATAAGTTTGCTTGTGATTTGATGGATGGCATCATATAGGATGACAAGTACAAGGTAGTGGATGATATCATCTACTACAAGAACCACATATACTTAGTCCCTCAGTCCACACTAAAGGAGAAGATTATGAGGGCTATGCATGATAGACCTTTGATAGGCCATCCTGGGTAGTTTAAAACTTATAGGAAGATTAGGGAGAGGTTCTCTTGGAAGGGCCTCAAATATGATGTATTGAGACATGTGAGGGAGTGTATGGCTTGTCAGAAAAATAAGTCTGAGAAAACTCTTCATGTGGGGTTATTACAACCATTACCCATCCTGGAGCAGAAGTGGGAAAGCGTGTCCATGGACTTCATCACGGGTCTACCGAAGGTACAAGGCATAGATTACATATATGTGGTGGTCGATCGGTTGACCAAGTTCACAGATTTATTTTCCATTTCCTCATAATACAAGGCAACGCAGGTAGCAGAGTTGCTCTTCATAGAGGTATTAGACTCCATGGGTTTCTGAAGTACATTGTGAGTGACATAGAAAACATATTCCTTAGTGCATTTTGGCAATAGTTGTTTAGGTAGGTTGTTACAGAGTTGACTTCTAGCACTATTTACCAACCCCAAACAGATGGTAAGACAAAGATCGTGAACAAGTGACTCGAGGGGTATTTATATAACTATGTGTTCAAGTAGAAGAAGGCATGGATTAAGTGGTTGCATTTGGGAGAACATTGTTATAATACCACTTGTCACATGCCCATTGGTATGACCTCATTCAAAACATTATATGGCTATGATGCTCCTTCATTTGTTGATTTGGCATTTGGAGATAACAGGGCCCTCAAAGATAAGGATTGGATCTAGGAGAGTCAAGACATCCTCAAGGCTCTCAAGGACAATTTATATATGGCACAAAATCAAAAGAATATTTATGCAAATAAGGGTCAAGCGCACTTTTGGAGTGGGAGACTTAGTATTTACGAGATTACAACCACACATACAGTCTTCAATGAAGAAAAGTGGTGCTGAAAAACTTAAACCACACTTTTATGGTCCTTATAGGGTGGTTCCTAGAGTGGGGGAAGTAGCTTATGAAATAAAGTTTCCAAAAGGAAATAAGATCCACAATGTATTCCATGTTTCGTGCCTCAAGAAGGCATTCAGACAACATATCACTTCTTCAACAGAGTTACCCCCATTGGAGGAGGAGGGGCATTTGGTGTTGGTTCTTGAGGAGGTTTGATCCGGATTATTTTGAGAACGACATGAAGGAAGAAATATAACTGAGATATAACAATAAAATGAACAAAAATATAGAAGAGAACACATAAATACAGTGAAACCCAACTTCTATTACTGAATAAGATAGAAAAACATTGTAGAACACAAACTGGAAAAATGGGGTAGCTTATCTCTAAAAAGAAAGAGATTTTGGTTGTAACACCCTGTTTCCCCCAGTCTGTAAATATAACTATATGGGCCAAGGGACTATGGCAAACTTAAAAGTGTGAATGTTTGTTTTGATGGACCTTTTGTAGAAATTCGATGAATGTAAATTATGTTATTTTAATAGAAAATGGTTATGTGTTGCATGACTGCTGAAAGAGGGGATGTGCTAAGAGAGACCAAAAAATGTTGTGAAAGGTGGTGGAGGGGACCATGAATGGTTGCATTAACCTCCACCGAACCAGTACCATGACGGAATTAATTGCTCAGATCAGAACAACCCTCTAACCCAGGAATGAATTACAGTCGGGCTGGTAGGTGGGAAGGCCTCCTCAAGAGTTAATGAGGGGATGGGGCAGACCGCCCATCTGTAAGGCTTCCAAACCTGACCACGGACTGGGAATTCAAGCCACATGCAATCTCACTAAGGAAGGAAAGAAAGGAAGTGCAGTGGGCAGAGGGAGACCTACAAAGAAAATGCAGAGACGAGGGAGGAAGCTCTCAGGTCCGAGGAAGGCCAGAAAGAGGATTAGTGAGTTCTGATCACAAAAAATAGAGATTGAGTCGGGAGAAGGAGAGTAACCCTCATCCTTATCTATTTCTGTATTGGGAGAAGGAGAGTAACCTTCATCCCTAACTTCCGTTGAGCTAGAAGCAAGAGATTGAATCTCAAAGCATCGTGGCTTAAGCTCGGGGGTGGCCAGTGATAAATCCATTTGGAGTGACTGAGCCTATGGTTGGGTGGAAACAAGCACCCCTTTCAGTAGTCGCATCACGCCCTATGGTTCTAATAAGTGTTTCTTGCCTTATGCTTTCAATTGTAATTAATGGATGCATGCGAGTATTTATATGTATATAAATGGTTCTTTTCTGTATTAAATGATTAAGCTATGAGCATGTGTTCGTTCCCTTGAGAACCTATACTTATGATTGATTCTTCCACATGCTCCAGTTTAATCACTCGAAGGCTCTTTCCCCAAGGAATTACATCACCATTCTAAGATTCGGAGCAAGCCTCTTGGCATAGCTACCATTTTGGTAACCTCACAAGTTACCTTGCCTTGATTCAGAGCTTAAAGCTCTGCAAGTTGGGAAGGCATTTCCTTCCGACCAGTAGTCTAGGAGACTTTGAACTCACGCCTAAGTCCTTAACCAAAACCCCAACGAAGAGCAGGGATAATATCCCAAGAGTTATATGAAGATCCACGTGACCTGGGTCTAGGAACCTTGGAGCTCGAAGCTCCGAGATGTCAAATTGTAGGATAGTCAAGTCGAACCCCGCAATCGCTATGAACCGTCGATCTATGAATGAAGATCGAGGGTGGGGAATCATTGTGGAGCGCGAAGGTGAAAGTAGCAGAAGTGTTGGTTTGCGGCCTGCAATTCACCATCGTCTTTGATCTCGTCGGGCTGGAAGATCAACGTCTAGGGAAGAAGAGGAGAAGCGCTAGGAAGGAACATATCCTAATCGTCGGATTTGAGCACAAAGGGACGTTAATCATCCGATCTAAGGTAAAGTGCACGATTTTTAACGTTTGTATGCACGATAGGGTTGAATGACCAAGGTCCCGAAGTCTCGAAGTGAATTGGGATTGTTCATCACCAAGAGGGACAAATGGCGCAATATCTACAACTCCTGAGCGAGAGATTATGGTCAAGGAGAGAGCAGAATCGTCGAAGACCCGAAGTAGATCTTGACCATTGATCGTCAGGAGACACGTGTCAACAGATCAGTAATTCTAGAGAAATCACCTTGAGAGTTTTAGATTGAGAGTTGAAACTCCTGAAGCTCGGAGAGTCGGAGTCCCAAAGTAAATCTCAACCGACAGAATGAAAGGGACACGTGGTAGAGATTTTTTTTCCTCGGGTGAAATTAAAGTTTGAGATTTGAGGTTCCCAAATCCCTGAGAGTCGAAGGAGATCTGAACCATCAGATCCAGAGGGACACGTGACGACAGATCATAGACTTTGGAGAAATCACTTTGAGAGTTTCAGATTAAGATTTGAAACTCCCGAAGGATGGAGAGCTGGAGAGTTGAAGTGAATCTCTACCGTCTGATCATTCGAAATAGATCTCAGTCGTCAGATCATCTGAAGGAAATATCAAGCGTCGGATCGTCTGAAGTGAATCTGGACCGTCCGATCAAGAAGAGATGTGGTGTAAATCTCTAGACTCCGGGTAAAGTCCCGAAGTAATTCACAACCACCAGATTCAGGGGGAACGTGGCACAAATATATGGATTTCGGGTAAGGACCTGAAGCAAGCCTCGATCGTCCGATTTAAGTGGACACGCGACAGAAATCCACGTACTTTGAGGGGATTATCTATTTGAAACTCCCGAAGCGCTGAAGTGCCAAAGATCCGAAGCACTGAAGAGTCGAAGGACTCTAGACCGTTAGATCCAGAGAGACACGTGGTGATAGATCGCAAGCTTCGGGTAAATTGCATTGGATTCTTAGTTGAAAGTTGAGAGTTGAGAAATCCGAAGTCCGAAGACATGAAGGGATCGCAGTCGTTGATCCAAGAGGGACACGCATCAATGGATTATCGATTCTAGATAAAATCCAATGGGGAAAAGCGAGAGTTGAGATTTGATATTTTTGAAGCTCGAAAACCCGAAGCGACAAGAGTCGTCAATGTGAAGGTGGACACGCGACGCCAGATCTAGAAATCCGAAAGAAAAGAGAGGAGGAAAAGGTTCGAAGACCCAGAGAAGATCTTGATCATTGAACGAGGAGGGAGCTGAAAGACCGTCGATCTGGTCAAGGAGGCCAAAGTCTCGAAGCAAGAGTAGAACCATCAATTGAGGAGGATGCGTGGCAGATGATCTGTCGTTTCAGAGAAATCTCTCTGGAAGAAACGAGACTTTGAGAGATGAAACTCCCAAAGGTCGGACTCGCGGAGGAAATCATAGTCGCAGATATATAGGGATAGGTGTCAGCAGATCTTCCACTCCAGAAGATAGCTACTAAGGAGGAAGCGAGAGTTTGAGAGTTGAAACTCCTGAAGGCTAGAGAGTCGGAACCAATCATAACCGTTGATTTGGAAGGGAGCTACGTGCCGACAGATCAGGGAGGTCTGGGAAGGCGTGTGAAAGATAGGAAAGGAGGATAGATAGCAGTCGTTGATCACAGATCATCGTCGAAAGAAGGAGATCGACGGTCGGGAAGAAATGCGGGGTTAGAACATGCTCGGATCTTAATTTTCCCTGAGCGTGCCGCAATTGAAACCACGGTATCACCAAAGGCATACTTGACGCTTTGTAGTGAATTGCGGGGCAAAAAGCGAGTTGGTTTAAAACCACCCTTGGATGTGCCCGCAATCACATAATTTCCAAGAGGTCATAGTGCAGGGCCATATGAAGGAGGGGGTTAACGAAAAGGAGCTAGCGCCGAAATTCAATATTTCGTCAGCGCGCAAACAGAGGTTGTGGGTACCCTTAGACCTGCACTAGGTAGTCAAAACGTTATGTGTTTAATTACAGAATGAGACCATCAAGGTCTCAAAGAGTTGTTTGGATTCAGAATCGGAGATCCTTGACCAGAAGGTCAGGCTGGTTCCCCGACTGTCCAAATTAGAACCCTTTAAGAGAGAGGATTTAAGCCTGTAAGGAGGACGAAATAATTTTTATTTTTTTTGCCCCGTCGTGGGTATGTTACAAATTGGTATCAAAGTTAGGTTACAACACTTGGCCTGCTTGGGCTCATGTATGAGTCGCATAAGGAGGTATCATTATTTGCATTTACTCCTTGAGGAGAAGGATTGTAGATTGAACCTGTGATTTTGGGATTTTTTGTTGAATTTCAGCAGAAGAATTTCTTAAGTCCTTTGTCAAAGTGATAACTACTCTTACCGAAGTAGGGATATGCTAATTAACATTTATAATAAGACTTGAATGTGGATAGTTGAAGGTGGCAGGGTTCTGTCAAGAGCAGTTGAAGCCCGAAGGATGAATGACCTGGTGTTCGTAACACTGCTTCTAAGCATGGGCAATTGGAACCTTAGGCACCGATGATGGCTGATTATATAATGGTTAATTCCTTTGTGGGCTTAAAGGAACCTGATAGGATCATGTAGGATCCTTGGTAGTTATAGTTACTGCTTTACATTAAAATCAGAGTATATAACTCCTCATGACCAGAGAAAGGTGATATGGGTAAAACCCTATGGACGTTGAGGCAAGAAGGTTTTCTTACTGGACGTTGTCGCATAAAGAGGAAAGTGACCCTGGTTGGTTATTGCCATGAGAGAAGGCAACATCAATACGAGATATGACTATGAGATTAGTTCTGTAAGGGACTAAAAATCTCAAACTAAAGGACACAGATGATGAAATTAAACTATCAAGTGAATGCATGAGGTAAAAAGGTGCAAGAGATGCACCTACATATACACGAATGTGTATACATGATCATAAGGATGATTGGAAGATCCTTGGGAAAAGGATATAAAATCCCGATATATCCATGTGTGAATGACATGGAAAAGGCACAAGCAATAAGCTAGCATGATGAATACTTCGTTGTGTTTAATTATGCTTGAGTGCATAGGTTTAATGCATTGTGAAGCTTCTTAATATGAAGCTTGATATCAATACCAGTTAGGTATGAATGATATTAAACATGCAAGTGATGCACATGTATGATGAAAGAGTATAGTTGTAGACACCATATGGTTGCCCTAATGAGTGAAATATAAAGCAAGAATTGCTTTTGTCCATATTAAATGAATACCATGGATGCATGGTTGACTCCATTTTGAAGAGTCGTGAAGGTTTTGTTCCAAATAATAGCTTGAGGGGAATGTATTTCCTTTCCTCGGGGAATACTAATATAAATAGATGAAAGATTAAAAGAGAAAAGGTGCTCTGATTGTCATGTTAATAGGCAAATGATTATGCCTTTGAGAATCACATGAGAATGATTGTGAACAATCAAGAGTTGATTGATTTTAAAATAGAAATGTATGTGGTTAAGTACATCATGGATGTAAGTAAACAAAACCAGAATATGTGTGGATACATAATCTGGATGCATGACAAAAAAAATGCATGTTTATATTTCTTAGAAAATGCTTAGTAACAAGCTGAAGCTAATTCAAGGTTGAGGCCATCACAAATAGTGAAGGATATACAATAAGGNGAAGCTAATTCAAGGTTGAGGCCATCACAAATAGTGATGGATATACAATAAGGAAGTTGCATGCTAAAGGAGTTCCCTGTGGAGGAACTATGTGAAGACTCTGTCAGGAAAACATAGTCACAACCTTAGTAACTGCTGAGAAACTAAACAGTGGGCTACAAGCTTATATATATATATATATATATATATAGAGAGAGAGAGAGAGAGAGAGAGAGAGAGAAGAAGAAGAAGAATCCTGGATTACATTTTGAACGCATCATGAAATGAATAGAAGACTAATTGTATGATGCAATAACATTTGAACCAAATGATCTCTATTGACTCAAAAGGTCAAAAACCTTTACTAAGAAATCGTAGAAATCCCCTCGATCAACTACAGATCGAGATCATGAGGATTGCGAAAGAAAACCCTGACCGAATCGGGTTAATCAAGAACCTGACAAAGGAGATGAACGCGAGTCGTTCATCATAAGGAAACTGATCTCATTTGTCATATTGACTTCAAGATCCACTAGAGTTAACGGATCATACGCCAGTTGTTCGAGAAGATCGACGACTTGTATTCACTACGGAGCGTGAAGGCGGAATTAACGGGTGCGCTAGTTCACAGCGCGCAATCAACCTAGACTGTTGATCTCGTCGGGGTGGATGATCAACGACCACGATTAAAAGAGTTGGGCGAACACCTTTTGGATTGCGGAGATTGAACTCTCCTATAAAGAGCGAGCTAGTTGAGGTTCTGTAATCCCTTTCAGCCGTTGGATCTGGGGAAAGACAGATCTTCATCGTCGCATTGCAAAGAAGAGGTTTAGCCAAGATCATAGCACCCGGACATGGAAGTCAAAAGGGTAGCACCTGAAAAGAATAGAGCTAAGGTCATAGCTCTCGATCGCATGGAGAGAAGACGAATTTCCTACGGGCCAGTCAAGGAAGATAGAGTTTAACACTCTGCGTTAGACTGTGGTCACGAGGACTGGTTCTAAGGGAATAAAGGTGCTCATAGCTAGCACATTGCACGGATTTTTTAGTAAGGAAGGAGGACCTTCCAATGTTTTACTTACATTATGTAAGCAGGAAAACAAATTGGGTGGCCATAAGTGTTGGCACCCTGGTTATTAATGAAGGAAGAATGATTAAAGTCATTCATGTGAAAATTTTGAGTTTCATGTGTACCGATTTGGGATCGTGATCGGCCTATAGCAGGAAGCATGGTCCTGCTGTAAGAGTGAATGAAAATGAATAAGCCATGTGGTGAAGAGGTTGGTTAATTTCCAACACACCATGGCCAAGAAACTCTCATAAAGTGTGACAAATTTGAAATCAATGCAAGAGTACATTGGTTATGAATGTGGTCGTGAATACTGGCACATTTGTTAAATCCTTTGAAATGTTGAAATATGTTTTGAAAGGTTTGGTATGTTGAAATGAGGCATAGGCAAGGAATGGGACTCCCTTTTCATATTTATATAGATGTGATGAACTATCAGTATGCATGGTTTTGAGTATAGATATATATGTACATGGATGCATGAGAGACTAACAGTTTGTTTGGCTGTGAAAAGAACGAATTGCAGGGAGACTAATTGTCTGCTGAGCCAAACTGCAAGGAATGGTATTTCCCTTTTTATTTTTTTTGAGAAAGTGAATTTGATTGTTAGTATGCACAACTCTGAAATTGTTTGTGATGGCATTATAAAGGTGTAATAAAATATATGTGCATGGGAAGCTAACAATTTGTTTAGCTGATTGAAGTTGAAAGTACAGGAAGCAAAGGGGTCTTGGCTATGGCAACGTTGTAAGCCCATAAGGAAGACCAATTACTTGTTGAGCCAAACCGCTATGGGAAGGAAAGTCCCATAATTATGAATCTGGTTCCTGCGCGGAACAAATATGAAAACAAAATATGAAATTTGGAAATTTGTGGGTGACAGATTTACAAGAAAATTTTGAATTAAAAATTTATGATGATGTCTCATGAATTTTTGTATGCCTGTGATACGGGTGAGAAGAAAAGATCTGTCCAGAAAGGACAGATGATGAAAAATGGCTATTACTGAGCCATGAGAACCCCATGGTAAGCCATGATCGCCTAGAATATATCATGTTGAGGTAACACAAGCCGGAGGGACGCCTCGACAGAGCAAGTCTGAGGGACACCTCGACTGTAAGGCTCGATAAAGTCTCTAAGTTCTTCCTATGCGAGAAAACCTTGGCAAGGCAAGATGGATCAACCAAGGGACTGTATAGCAGAGAAGGGGGTGCCTAAGCATGGGCTTGGAGGGTGAGTGACCGCAAGGAAGATGAAACCTTGATAGTTATTGTAAACTATTGATTGGGATCATGCACCCAATGGGTATGTCAAGGAAAAACAATTGGCCTGGATAACAAAACAACCATGTGGATACAAATCCACAAACTGCATAGATAATTATTGTGCTAAGATTATGAAATTTTCCCTAGAAATTTTTATGCAATGTTTTCGCATAAGACTATGATTAACATGCTTGTTGTCCAAGAATTATTGAAAGCGGGTGACCAAGATTAAGGGTCTGAAAAAGGACCTGACCGAGAAATAAGGATCAATATTTTTGAAACAGCTGAATGGGAAAGGCATGACAAGTGTTTTTGAGAAAGAACACCAAGAACGATGTTCCTTTAAGGGGGAGGGAATTGTAACACCCTATTGCCCCCAGTCTGTAAATATAACTATATGGGCCAAGGAACTATGGCAAACTTAAAAGTGTGAATGTTTGATTTGATGGACCTTGTGTAGAAAGTCGATGAATGTAAATTATGTTATTTTAATAGAAAATGGTTACATGTTGCATGCCTGCTGAAAGAGGGGATGTGATAAGAGAGACCAGGAAATGTTGTGAAAGGTGGTGGAGGGGACCAGGAATGGTTGCATTAACTTCCACCGAACCAGTACCATGCTGGAATCAATTGATCAAATCAGAACAACCCTCTGACCCGGGAATGAATTACAATCGGGCTGGTAGGTGGGAAGGCCTCCTCAAGAGTTAATGAGGGGATGGGGTAGACCGCCCATCTGTAAGGCTTCCAGACCTGACCACAGACTGGGAATTCGAGCCACACACAATCTCGCCGAGGAAGGCAAGAAAGGAAGTGTGGTGGGCAGAGGGAGACCTGCGAAGAAAATGCAGAGACGAGGGAGGAAGCTCTCGGGTCCGAGGAAGGATTGAAATAGGAATAGTGAGTTCTGATCACAGAAAATAGAGATTGAGCTGGGAGAAGGAGAGTAACCTTCATCCTTATCTATTTTTGTATTGGGAGAAGGAGAGTAACCTTCGTCCCTAACTTTCGTTGAGTTGGAAGAAAGAGATTGAATCTCAAAGCATCGTGGCTTAAGCTCGGGGGTGGCCAGCGATAAATCCATTGGGAGTGACTAAGCCTATGGTTGGGTGGAAACGAGCACCCTTTTTAGCAGTCGCATCACACCCTATGGTTCTGACAAGCGTTTTCTTGCCTTGTGCTTTAAATTGTAATTAATGGATGCATGCGAGTATTTATATGTCTATAAATGGTTATTTTATGTATTAAATGATTAAGTTATGAGCATGCGTTCGTTCCCTTGAGAACCTATACTTTTGCTTGATTCTTCCACATGCTCCAGTTTAATCACTCGAAGGCGCTTTCCCCAGGGAATTACATCACCGTTCTAAGAGTCGAAGCAAGCCTCTTGGCATAGCTACCATTTTGGTAACCTCATAAGTTAACTTGCCTTGATTCAGAGCTTAAAGCTCTACGAGTTGGGAAGGTGTTTCCTTCCGACCAATATTCTAGGAGACTTTGAACTCACACCTAATTCCTTAACCAAAAACTCGACGAAGAGCGGGGATAATAGCCCAAGAGTTATCTGAATATCCACGTGACCTGGGTCTAGGAACCTTGGAGCTCGAAGCTTTGAGATGTCAAATTGCACGATAGTCAAGTCGAACCCCGCAATCATTATGAACCGTTGATCTATGAACAAAGATCGAGGGTGGGGAGTCATTGCGGAGAGCGAAGGTGAAAGTAGCAGATGTGCTGGTTCGCGGCCCACAATTCACCATTATCGTTGATCTCGTCAGGCTGGAAGATCAACGACTCCGGTTCGACCAGGTTGGGCGAGTACTTCCAAATTATGGAGGTTGATCCCTCTAATAAAGAGCACGCACGTTGGGACCCCGCAATTGCTGTGAATCGTCAATCGACGGACACATCGATATCAGTCAGATCATGACCGCCAGACCCTGAATAGTTGTGATATGGGTGGTCATGAGTCCTTTTGGAAATCTGTGGAGTAACAGAGTCCCTTGGTACTGTCGGTCTGAGAAAATCGAAAAGCTCATAAGAGATAACGTTTTCATGAGCGAAGGAGGAACCCGAGATAGTTGAACTCACAAGAGGAACGAAGCCTGAATCCTTTGAACATATACCAAACTCTTCCAAGTTGGAAGAAGTAAAAATATCAGGAGGAGGAGCGACAACAACCGTCAGATTGGTTGCGGGGAGAAGCCTGGACAGTTAGATCAGCATCCAGGGAAGGAGAGAAGAAGCGTTGGGAAGGAACAGATCCTAACCGTCGGATTTGAGCGCAAAGGGACGTTAGTTGTCCGATCTAAGGTAAAGTGCATGAGTTTTAACGTTTGTATGCATGGGAGGGTTGACTAGCCAAGGTCCCGAAGTCCCGAAGTGAATTGGGACCGTTCATCGCCAAGAGGGACAAATGGCGCAAGATCTACAACTCCTGAGCGAGAGCTTGTGGTCAAGCAGAGAGCAGAATCGTCGAAGACCCGAAGTAGATCCTGACCATTGATCGCCAGGAGACGCGTGTCAGCAGATTAGTAATTTCAAATAAATCACCTCGAGAGTTTCAGATCGAGAGTTGAAACTCCCAAAGCCCGGAGAGCCAAAGTCCCGAAGTAAATCTCAACCATCAGATCGAAAGGGACACGTGGTAGAGATCCGTTGTCCTCGGGTGAAAGTAAAGTTTGAGATTTGAGGTTCTCGAATCCCGGAGAACCGAAGGAGATATGAACCATCAGATCCAGAGGGACACGTGACGACAGATCGTAGACTTCGGAGAAATCACTTCAAGAGTTTTAGATTGAGAGTTGAAACTGCCGAAGGTCGGAGAGCTGGAGAGCGGGAGTGAATCTCTACCGTCCGATCATCCGAAATAGATCTCAGTCGTTAGATCGTCCGAAGGAAATATCAAGTGTCGGATCGTCTAAAGTGAATCTGGACTGTCCGATCCAGAAGAGATGTGGCGTAACTCTGTAGACTCTGGGTAAAGTCTCGAAGTAATTCACAACCACCAGATTAAGGGGAAACGTGGCACAAATATGTTGATTTCGGGTAAGGACTCGAAGCAAGCCTCGATCGGCCGATTCAAGTGGACACGCGACCGTAATCCACGTACTTCGAGGGGATTATCTATTTGAAACTCCCAAAGTGTCGAAGTGTCGAAGTGTCAAAGAGACGAAGGACTCTAGATCGTTAGATCTAGAGAGACACGTGGCGATAGATCGCAAGCTTTGGGTAAATTGCGTTGGAGTCTTAGTTGAAAGTTGAGAGTTGAGAAATCCGAAGTCTGAAGACGCGAAGGGATTGCAGTCGTTGATCTAAGAGGGACACACATCAATGGATTATCGATTCCGGATAAAATCCATTGGGGAAAAGCGAGAGTTGAGATTTGAGATTTTCGAAGCCCGAAAACTCGAAGCGACGAGAGTCGTTGATGTGAAGGTGGACACGCGACGCCAGATCTAGAACTCTGAAAGAAAAGAGAGGAGGAAAAGTTCTGAAGACCTAGAGAAGATCTCAATCATTGATTGAGGAGGGAGCTGAAAGACCATCGATCTAGTGGAGGAGGCCAAAGTCCCGAAGCGGGAGCAAAACCTTCAATTGAGGAGGACGTGTGGCAGACGATCTGCCGTTTCGGAGAAATCTCTCCAGAAGAAATGAGAGTTTCAGAACTGAAACTCCCGAAGGCCAGACTCGCGGAGGAAATCATAGCCGCACCTCTGTAGGGACAGGTGTCAGCAGATCTTCCACTCAAGAAGATAGCTACTGAGGAGGAAGCGAGAGTTTGAGAGTTGAAACTCCCGAAGGCCGGAGAATCGGAACCAATCGTAACCGTTGATTTGGAAGGGAGCTATGTGCCAACAAATCGAGGAGGTTCGGGAAGGCATGTGAAATACAGAAAATGAGGATAGATAGTAGTCGTTGATCACAGATCATCGCCGAAAGAAAGAGATCGACGGTCGGGAAGAAATGCGGTGCCAGAACATGCTTGGGTCTTAATTTTCCCTGAGTGGGATACAATTGAAACCACAGTATCACCAAAGGCATACGTGGAGCTTTGTAGTGAATTGCGAGGTGAAAAGTGGTTTGGTTTAAAACCACCCTTGGACGTGCCTGCAATCACATACTTTCCAAGAGGTCATAGCCCAGGTCCATATGAAGGAGGGGGTTAACAAAAAAGGAGTAGCGCCAAAATTCAATATTTCATCAATGCATAGACAGAGGTCGCAGGTATCCTTAGACTTGCACCAGGTAGTCAAAACGTTTTGTGTTTAATTACAGAACGAGACCATCAAGGTCTCAAAGAGTCGTTTGGCTTCAGAATTGAAGATCCTTGACTGGAAGGCCAAGTCGATTCCCCGATTGTCCAAATTAGAACCCTTTAAGAGAGAGGATTTATTCCTGTAAGGAGGACGGAATATATATTTTTTTTTCCCCCATCGTGGGTATGTTACATTAGCTATGCTTCATTCACAAGAAGCTTCACATCACACTCCATTGCATACTTAATGGGTCTCCTTCACCTCAATTATATATGAGAGAGTGAGAGGAGAACAATTCCCATGATGCATGTGGGATAAATTGGACTAAGTTTATAAAATTTCATAGGCATGTAAAACATTAGGACTTCTCGGCCGGTCACCCATCCCAGTACTACTCTAGCCCGGTCGTGCTTAACTACAAAGTTCTAATGGGATCTATTGCATTAATGCTATGTTGTAGGCATGTACATAAGACCACTAGGAAATCATTACATGATGTTTATAATTAACAAATGAAGACGACATTGCATTCCATTCCCCATCAAAAGGGTGAATATCGTGGTTTATCAAAACCATAGGCTCAAAATGGTGATTCAGTGGGAAAGGTGGATGGCCACCGAGATCCATCTAGATGGAGTTTCCAAAAGGAAATAAGATCCACAATGTAGTCTATGTTTCATGCCTCAAGAAGGCATTAGGAAAACATATCACTTCTTCAATAGAGTTACCCCCATTGGATGAGGAGGGGCATTTGGTGTTGGTTCTTGAGGAGGTTTTAGAGGCCAGAGAGAGGAGATTGAGAAACAGGGTGATCCGAGAGCACCTCATTAGGTGGATAGATTTATCGCTGGAGGATGCCATGTGGGAAGGTGATCAGATCTTGTAGCATTCCAATTTACAATTGCTTGAGGACAAGCAATCTCGAGAAGGGAAGACTGTAATGTCCCTTTCCCCTTGATTGCCTAGAAGGACTTATAACCTATTTAATTCTCATAGGCTATAGTCAGAGTAAGGAAATTATTTAGTTAATATCATTTTGGGTGGAAAGGAAACATTAAAGTTGACATTAGTTAATTAATTAAATTAAAAAGGGGTAAAAAGATACTTTTGGAAGAAAATGACTAAAAGTTTTATAAAGTCATTTTATATTATTTTTGGGGATTAGAAAAGTCACTTGATATTTATAAAAGAGAACCATGGCTCATTTTTTCATGCATTTATGACTAATTTTGCAAAAAGAAATTTGAAGAGCTCTTGCGGTTTTTGGCTCTTGGGGCGAAAAACCCTAGAGAAAGATTGAGTTCGGTGGTAAGACTATCCATCCCAGCTGATCGTGGAGGAAAGATCACTCAGATATTTCAGTGTGTTTCCTTGTGTTTAAGTTTCTCAATTTGGCAGTTGAGTTTTCTCATTTCATGGTTGAGTTTTGTTGTATGAAGGTCAAGTTGTCTTATGGAGGAGGTCGTGTGCATTGCTGGGCTATTTTCATTGTTAGTTGGGTCGAGTTCTCCCTCTTGGGCCGAGTTCTCTCTCATTGATGCTAAGTGTTCCTTGATTTGAGGCCAAATCTCATAGATGGGATGATTTCTTTATTAGTTGGACGCGATCTCTTAGTGTGGGGCTGTATTATTACTATTGGCCAAGTGTTTCCTTAGTGTGCTTCCTTGTGATCGAGTTTCTCAATTTGGCAGCCGATTTTTCTCATTTCGTGGTTGAGTTTTGTTGTATGAAGGTCAAGTTCTCTTGTGGAGGAGGTAGTGTGCATTGTTGGGTTGTTTTCATTGTTAGTTGGGCCGAGTTCTCTCTCATTGAGGTCAAGTGTTTCTTGATTTGAGGCCAAATCTCATAGATGGGCCGATTTCTTTATTAGTTGGGAGAGATCTCTTGGTGTGGGGTTGTATTATTACTGTCGGTCGAGTGTTTTCCTTGGTAGGTTGCCTTATCCTTTTGTTGGGTTGAGTTATTAGCTAGCAAGGCTAAGTTACCTTAGCTGGAAATCATGGGGCCTGTAGAGGTCGATTCTTACCTGTTGGCAGCTAGGGAAAGATCATTTCAACGCTACAACAAGCTACAACACTTACTCCTATTACTCTCTTAGATCTATACCAATTCATGTAATGAGGTCAAGAACTCAATAAACATATCATTTTGTGGTGTGACATTGTTGTTGGTAAAATTACTATAGCATTCTCTTGTTGTTATAAATTGTTTGTATTATTCATTTTCTATTTGGCATCCATACTCTTATATATTCACCAAAGAAATCCATTAGACCACAAAACAACAAACGCCCAAACATATATCAGTAGAAATCAAAGGTTATAGAGGGTTGGGTTATGTCAACAAGTGTTTGATAAAAGTCCCACACAAAAATAGACTCACAACAATAGAAAAAGGGTGATATAGTGGGGTTCTCATGAACTAGAATACTCGTATGCAAATTGTTGGATGAAATGTCTACACATTTAAACTAAGTGAAAATCGAAAAAACTTTAGCAGAAATTTTACACAAGGACTTTACCAATGACCCTATTAGCCATTTCATTTGTTGCCTTGTTATTTTCCCAAAGTATATGAAAATACTTGACTGAGCACAAGGAAAGGATAATTCTAGTGCATTCAATCAAAGCCCTCAACCCATCATCCTTAAGAACTAAGCCTGAAACAAAATAGTGGATAATGTTTTTGGAATCCCCTACAATATTCAACTGGTGGATGCACTTGTGCATAGTAATTTGAGCTCCTTGAAGAATTGCATATGCTTATTGTTCGTGGTAATCCCAAGATTCCAAAAAAAATCCAGTTCATGATTTCTTCTATGACCAAAAAATTCCAGTTCATGATTTCTTCTATGACCATAAAGGACCCCACATCTCCCTCCCTGATTATTGTAATTATTATTATTAAATAATTTTATTTGATTTTTTTATAATAAAATTGAAAATTTATTTAGTTAATAATTAATATTAAAATGTTGCATAGATGGCCATAAGGCCTAAATAACTATAAAATTTTAAGTATGAAAGATTGATGACTGGACTTACCTTTTTGTAAGCATTACCATGAACAAGGGGCACCCTTATTTATAAATATTTGAGGAAATTAATCCATGTAATTAAAAAAAAAACACTATTGCAATCATAATGTGAAAATAATGTTTACATATATGTTTTATCATTTGTTTCCTGCTGCAATTTTTTTTTTCATAAGAAAAAAGACTTATATTAGATAATATAACTCATCTGTTACAAAACTATCAAAAGTTCAGATCTCTCAATCATTAGATGTTGCATTACAGTTATTGATTACATCATATCATATCAATCCTACAGATCTAGGAAGCTCTATAATATAGTCTCCACAAATATTACATCTTCATTGTTCAAACCAAAATAACAGTTCTTTTTCCAAGGAACTGTATAGTTATACAATGTCTAATGTGTCAAAAAGTTATGTTTGTCCTTTAGTAACTGCCGCATAATATAAACCATCTTCCTCAAGAGATAATGTTGTTTTTGAAAGTTAATCAACTTCCATGTTGAATCCTCTGAAAATATGTTGAGCTTTAAGTTGTGTAAAACTCCTGTTGAGATCTCTAATCTTTTTCATCTAGGGCTGCAAGGAGACCACCTGTAGATTATTTGCATTAGTAAACTAGTCAATAATCACTTTTGAATCACCTACCAGCTGCAACTTTGTTACCTTTTTGTAATGAGCAAAGAATAATATACACCACATTGTTAAAAGTTCAGCCTTGGTATTAATACCACTGCCACAATTCATTTTGATTCTATAAGTACCCAACACTCGACATTTTAATACAACTCCTGCTCCACATTTCACACCCCTATCTTGTGAAGCACCATCAGAGAAACCCACAGCCAGATCCCAGAGAAGTAAAGGTGGTCTATCAATCCTCCTATCCTTAGTGGTGTGTCCTACTTTTGTTTCTCCCAGATCCTGTAGGATACTAGAACAAACTATGTCCCTATTCAGGGGCCTATCTTCAAAGATAGCAAGATTTCTATGTTTCCAGATTTCCCAACTGATAAAACATGTAATTTCTAGTCTTTCACCATTCATTCTTTTCCAGTTAAGAATACAATCACTAAACTACCCTCCTTCCCAAACACCATCCAATTTTAGTTCCTTAAGCATTAAATACCAAATATCTTTTGTAAAGTTACACTCCACAAATAGGTGATACACAGTCTCCTCACAATTCCCATAGAGAGTACATCTGCTAGGACCACAAATCCCTCTTTTAACTAAGTTTTCCCAAGTGAGAACTCTTTGTTCTAACAATGACCACATAAAAAGTTTAACTTTTAATGGCAATTGCCATTGCCAAAGATCACTATACCAGAAAGCAGGTTCAGTCACTACATCCTCCAGCCTTTGAACTTCAAAGGCTTTCTTTGCACTTACTTGACCACTTTTGGTATCCCAGGACCACATTAATAAGTCTTTGTCATTATTCAGTTCAATACCCGAAGTAACTAATCCTTTAACATAGTTATTCCATTCTGCTTTTATATTTCCTTCCAATCCTAAGACCTCTGCCTTTATCCAGCCTGTATGTCTAGAATTTTCCAAATCCACAGTTCCTACTTGTGCCAGAAATTTAATCCTAGATCCTTTATTGTTAAGATAAGATTCCCTGAGAGTTGATAATAGGTATGAGACCCAACCATGGGATCAATACCAATTCTGATATCCCTCCCAACTCCTGGCTTCCAGACCAGCCAATCATTTAAAATAGTTAAAGACGATGTGAGTGCCCTCCAAATATTAGAACCCCCAGTCCACTTTTTGCTTCCTTACCTAAGCCATTCAACCACAAACTTCTTCCTAAGATATTTGTTAACAATTACCTCATGCCAAAGCCCAGGTACCATGAGACACCTCCATAAACTTTTTGCTGCAAGGGCTTTTCCAAAAGTATAGATATTTTTTATACCCCACCCCCCAGCTTTTTAGGTTTAGCTATCTTTTCCCAGCTTATCAAATGAATCCCTTCTTTTACCTTTTTGCCATACCACATAAAACTAAACATTCTTCTTTTGATAATATTGAGTATACTTTTTGGAATCTTGGCCAGAGAAAGCTAATATACATGTATAGTTTCCAGCACAACTTTAACAAGTGTCACCCTTCCCCCCAAGCTTAACCATCTTAGACTCCAATTTGCAATCATTTTCTCAAACTTTCTCACCAACCAATACCAATCAACCTTATTATAACAGTTGGGCTTAACAAAACAACCAAGATACTTGCACCCTGCATCTACTGATTTTACATCAAAAGGAAGAATCTCCTTCAAAGAAGCTAAATCCTCTGTTGTCCATCCAACTTCAAGAAACATTGATTTATGTGGACTAAAGACCATACCAGTTGCTTTACTAAACAATTCTAAGAGATCCTTATATAAATTCCACTCAACAAAATTGCCATTTCCAAACAAAATAATATCATCAACAAACATCAAATGAGTAATGTATATCTCTTTAGCCACATGAATACCTTCTATGTTCTTATCTCTAACATGCTCTTTTATAGCTCTGCTTAAGCCTTCCACAACAAGAAGAAAGAGTAAAGGGGATAATGGGCACCCTTGTCTTAATCCCCTTGAACTTTTAAAAAAGTCTGTCGGCTTGCCATTAATCAATACAACAAAGTTTGCAGAGGATACACACCCCATGATCCAATTGGTTGCTTCTAAACTCATTCCCACCTGTAACAACACAAGTCTCAAGAAACCCCAGTCAACTCTGTCATATGCCTTTATCATGTTTAGTTTAAGTACCATAGCTTTGAGATTTGTAACCTTAATACTATCCAAAGTTTCCTGAACTATGCCAATAGCATCAGTGATTTGCTTGCCCTCAAGAAAACCAAATTGTTCCTTTGAGATACCACATGACATAGAAGATTTAATTCTGTTGGCAATCATTTTTGTAATGATTTTATACATCAAGTTACAAAGAGCAATAGGCCTATAATCCCCAAAATTTCCTGGATTCTCACTCTTTGGAATTAGAGCAAGAAAAGTTGCATTCAATGCTCCTGAAACCCTACCTTTCTTTCTTGATTCTTCAACCATCTCCACTAATTCATCACCCAGAATGTAAAAAAAAACCAGGAAAAACTCTACAGTCCATCCATCTGGCCCATGACTTTTTGAAGCTTTAAATCCTTTGAGAATTGACAAAACTTCTGTTGAGGTTACAGGTAAGGTAAGTCTATGACTATCTTCTTCCGTGAACATCCTTGGATAATTCCTTAAGATTTCAAGTTGATCAATAATGGCAAGGTTAGGGTGGCCAAGAAAATATTTCGAAAGAATCCAACTGCTTCCTTTTGTAGATCTTGATTGCTAGATATCACCGTCCCATCCTCCTTGGACATCTCCCATATAGTATTGATCTGTTTCCTAGAGTTAGCATATGCATGAAAAAATTAGTGTTTCTGTCACCTGAAGCCAACCAATTCAGTCTACTCTTTTGCCTCTAGGTTTCCTCTTCTTGTCTCAATAAAACCATTTTTCTTTGCTCTTTTGCAACAATTAGCTCTTTTTTCTACCTCATTCTCAAATCCACCAGGATTATTTGAGTAACTTATATCTAACTCTAATTTCAGCTTAACCAATTCTTCCTTTGCTTTTAGCTTTTTCTTTTTTCCCCAATTAATCATCAAGGTCTTAAGTAATTTTAGCTTTTGTACCAATGACTCTATAGGATTTAATGTTTATGTTCCGAACAGTCCATCCCAGTTGGACCTGACAAAGTTTACAAATTTTGGTTCATCCAGCCAAATAGAATTAAACTTAAAGGGGAAACCAACCTCTCTATTATCTTTTTTCCAAGTGTAGGATTACTAGCATATGATCAGAAATCTTTAGATTATACACTACAGATCTATATCTCAATCTTGTGGTCACAAGGTCCTAAGAAATCATAAATTGATCAAGCCTTTTTACAATAAACTTGTCTCCTCCTCTACCATTTCTCCATGTAGGCAACAATTTTAATGGTTCAACATCCACCATCCCCTCTTCTTGTAGCAACTTACTAAAGTATGGCTGTAAAGGATCTACTCTAGCATGTTCACCCCAGGCCTCTCTGAATGAGGTAGTGAAGTTGAGATCACCCCCCAGGATTAAATTTTGATCTTTGAAAATGCCTTCACTCTTGATAGCCTCCCAAAAGACCTCTGTGTCAGAGTACGGTTCGTAGCAGTTGATCACCTTCAAATTTCTATCAAGGTCTTTAACACGTCCTTCCAGCAGAATCCCTGCAGGAATCAAGTAAACAAAAAGTCAACTTTCCTTGGATTCCATGCTGAGTGCATCCCACGAGAGAGTCTTGTGGAGTCCACTCCAAAAAAAAAAAAAACTAGTATCATAATAATTTAACAAAAAGACCCCTTGCTTTTGCCACTCCAACCATAGTTTCATGTATAAGAAATACATCAAGTTTCACTAAATCTAAAAGTCTTTTTAGGCTGCTCCCCACTCCTCTCACATTTAAAGTGGCCACAATCATTTTTTAACTCTTGCGAGGGCTTTTTGTGCTCTAAGCACCCTCGGACCATCAACCACTATGAAACAATTAGACTCACCAAGGTGCTTCTCACTCCCTTGCTTCCTAGCACTCCTAGTCTTTAAAGGAGAGAAGTCATTTTAGAGATCTCCACGAGCAGCTCCGTTTGTCAATGAATCCTTGCCCCCGAACTGTGTGAATTAGGTTTCAAAGGGAGCGCCTCTATACTCTTCTTTCCCATAGTCTTTTGTAATAACTCCCCTCCATCAAAAATAGGCAACGGTGTTCTGGAGAGAATCTCTCTATAAGACGGCACAAGATCAACAATAGCTTTTTCTGCCTCAGTTAGCACAATCGGGTGATCCCGTCCTCCACAGATCTGCTCTCCCGAAACAACAGTATCTCTCGAAAACATGCACTGACTCCCCTCCCCCTACTCCATATCAACAACAGAGGTCTCACCTTGTGGAATTCCTGCCGCATTACCAGATGCAAATTTACAAGTTTTATTGCTGAGGAGGGGAACGGCAAGAAGATAAGAGAAGATGCAGAAGGATCAGATACTGAAGTTGGCCAAGGGGTTCCGTGGGAGGGCCAAGAACTGCATCCGCGTTGCCAGAGAACGTGTGGAGAAAGCCCTCCAGTATTCCTACAGGGACCGCCGTAACAAGAAACGGGACATGCGTGGCCTCTGGATTCAGAGGATCAATGCAGGCACTCGCTTACACGGGGTGAGTATTAGTAACGTCTCCAACCAAACCCTCTGACATTACTACTTGTTTGCATTAATTTGCCTTGCCTATTCGAGCACAACTGTTGTTTCAATCCAGCTGTTATGCTTTTAATTTTGCTATGCTTTCCTGAGGAGTTAGGGTTTTATTACTTTTGTAGCTGTCACTCAGCGTTTAAATTTTAGTTTCCTTCTAACTCACACACATTGAGGACCATTGGATTCCATGCCATTGTTCTTGCACTGAAATCTCTTTTCTCAAAGGGTAGATTGAACTTAAACTAGGAATCCATATATTCCTTTGAAACATGTAAGTTAAAAGGCCATGTCTGGAAATTCAATTTGCTTAGGCCCGCATTCGGAATCCATAAATGACCTACATCTAAATCTAGAAGTTTGGAACCCTGTCAAAGTTTGCAGAAAATAGCCGCGATAGAGAGTTTATGAAAAATTTGAAAGCAATTTTGGGAAAGGTGAAGTCTGTTTTGAACTTCGGCCATGATCAGTAGCCACTTCCAGCAAGACTGGGAAATTGTAAGCAGGCTATTTTCCAAGTTTTAAAGCATATTGTAAAAGTTTGCAGGCGATTTTAATAAAGTAAGTAGTCTGCTTGAATTTAAGAGACCCGTGACTGCAATGTTTTCCAATTTCAAGCAGGACCCTGAGAACATGAATGTATTGGTGTAATTATTGTATATGGATCTTCAACATTCCAGAGTTAAATTCTGGAAAGTGTAACTCAAGCAAATTTTGGGGACATTTGAGTACTGTCAAGGGTGAGGTTGAAGCTGTTTTGCTCACACAGATAAGACTCCAGCTTTGGTGAAAATAAACGTCAACTTGAATATTGGGGGTTACACTTCTTGCTTTAATTTATCAACTATATTAAATCTATAGTTTCATGTCTATTGACAGTCAATCATAAGTGGCAAACATATACTCACGAAGCCTACTAGCCTGGATAAAGCATTAAACTATACTTAATGCCCATGATTCAACCATCATCATTAAGCAATTTTTAGTGGGTAGGTAAGTGCATATGATCATGCCCCCACCACTTAATAGTGAGCCCTCCATCAATCCCTACAAAGCTAGTTATAGCCTTGACCCAATATGCCTATGGCTATTCCCTTTTTATAGTGGTCTTTCACTTTGGACACAAATATTTTCGTCCCTAGATTTGGCAGAGTTCTAAATGGAGATAGGATCATCACCTGGATTCATAGTCTAGAATCTGACTTCAAAGCTCATCTTACTTCAACAGACATTTAGAATATCATGGCAGTTCAAGTCTACATGGAACAATACGCCCTCACCACTTAGTAGTGAGCCCTCCATCATCCACAAATAAGGGATGCTATGCATGAATATGTAACGCAAATAAGGGCTGCTATGCATGCCACAAATCAGCCCTCACCACTTAGTAGTGAGCCCTCCATCATCCACAAATAAGTTAAAAGGCTGATTTGTGGCATGCATAGTAGCCCTTATTTGCATTACATATTCATGGAACAATACGTCCTCACCACTTAGTAGTGAATTCCTCATCAAATGTACGGGTACCAGGCATGGTCAGGCTGGAGTAAAGTAATGAATAAGCTAAGGCTGATTTGTGGCATGCATAGCAGCCCTTATTTGTGTTACATATTCATGCATTCACCCTCTTAGATCCTTGCCTCTTTGACTCCGTTTTGCCCAAGATTTGTTAGGCACTAGTTTTGGGGTTTTCCTTCACCCTTTTGTTCTCATACCATTCATCTTTTTTTTTAAACCGAAACAGAAATTATATTAATTCAAAAGGCCACAGTCGAAGCATGCAACAAGTTACATAGAGTTGGTTCTTGATTTCCTTAGCAAAACAAGGCATTTCTCTGTGAGTGTATCAAAAAGCTTCTAGCATACAACAAAATAAAAGTTCCAGGTGGGCCTGCAAGTGGCCTGCTTAATATAGATTCCTAGGATACAAATAACTCAAAAATACATAAGTTTAATGACAAACAAGAGCACTACCCACATTTTCTTGCCCCTTGTCAAATTGAGGGGAGCTTTGTCCTTCAATATCCATGGGATCTACTCATCGATGGACCGTTTCATCCTCCTTTAGTGCAACCTGCCAGGAGTTCTCTGTTTCTCTGTGGTTAGAAGCCATTGTTAATGTGTCCATGCGCTGGATAAGTGTAAAGTCTTGTACCGTATGACATTTTGTTTCAAGAGAATCAAGTTGCTGCTTCTGTTGTACTAAAATATTCATAATATTAGCTGTTTGAGCAGATTTAGCCTACTCAATCTCCATGATTTTAGAAGAAAATACGAGCAGAGCACTTCAGTTAGCTTGGATAAACTCCTCATGGTGGCGCATCACCTAACAAAACTCCTGAATATTTGCACTATCCATTGATGAGAGACCTGCACTGTAAAATGGGATAGGATATCAATTGGAAGAAACAATCTGCTTACTTAGACAAATAGGAAAAGCCACAGGGTGAGGGAATAGCCTCTCCTTCAAATACCACCCTCCAATTACCTTGGAGTCCACACTTACAACCTATAGTGAGTACCTGCAGAAAATACTGAATTGCTAGCATACACCAACAAGACTTGAGGTGGCAGTGGTGGAAAATTGCCTAAATGTCGAATTTAAGGATTTTGGAACATCACAATCATACTCGAAGAACATAGATGGCTCTTGAAGTGCTTGACCTCGATAGAAAGGAATAGAGTTGAACCCAAATTCGAAACACCAAACTTCCACTCTATAACAAAGGTCCAGATTTTTCCATAATTACCTTCAAAGTTGCTATGTGAGGAAAATAGATGGTGCCAACCCAAAATTCAAAGGAAGAATTGCATTCAGCAGTTACCTCGTTTCGAAGAAGATTGGATCTTACACCAAGACATATACCCATAAATTTCTCTTGCTTAACCACAATTACCAGGAAACAATAGGTATCTAAACAATCAAAGACTGCTTCCACATTTATAATCTGGGTTTTAGGACAATGCCCCACCCGAGTTCTGATAAGAGGGAGGCAACTGAGACTTACCTTATCTGGAAGGAAAACAATTTGAAGCACAGGATCCTTGAAATGCCTGCTTGTAGAATCCACCACCCTAAAGTCTTAATTCCTCCAGATTCTAGTGCGCCAAAGATAGAGCACAACAACCCTCGTTTCTCTCTTTCATTGGAGGCTGGAGGAATCAATAGATCTAACAACAGGAAACATAGACCAAGAAACCAAATGAGGCTGCTTACCAAGTTACCAGACGATGCGAACTAGCCTGAATTATACGAGCCCATAGCCCTCTATTCAATCAGTATCCCAACTCGAGTGTACCTGTGTGCAGGGTAACATTGAATTGCCGTGAACATAAATTCAATTTGCATGGGAGGATGAGGAAAGTGCATCCTTGGGTCGCCCTTCCCAAGGTTTGGCCAATGCAAGAGTAAATGTTGTATCATTGTAAAATTAGTGATCCTTGAAATCCACTTCAACCAAGATTTAAGGTATAGTTGTAAAGTTATAAACCCCATTTTTTATCAAGGTGCTAGGGCTTATCTCGGTTGCCCTTTTAGCCCAAAAGTCCACCTCCTTGTTTAGTTTTCTCTTGATAGGATAGAAGGAAACACTAGCAAAGGATTGAACTTCTTGCCTGATTTTGGAAATAATGTTTTTTAGCTTTGATCCTAAGTTGCAGGAAACGTCCCCCCCTAGT
>SNQJ01S0029849.1:99705-119536 GCA_010110895.2 Picea sitchensis
ATCTATCATTTGTTTGATTTTGTGAAAACCCAAAATTAATATTTTTCTCCTCTCCATCAACTTGAAGATTCTAGAATTTTAAGATCATATTTGAAAGGAAAATATAAACAATGTTTGTTTAGAACTTATAGTTAGTTTAAATTAATTTTTTATTTTATTGTTCTAAATTTTGTTTTATTCACAATTTTTAGGTTATTAATTTAGGTTTATTTTTGTTTCACAGGTTTCTATTATCAGTTATTTGGTACGGATCTGATCATGGCTTGATTTTGTTATCTAAATACGTTCAAGATAACTGATCCAAAAATAATATTGGATTGCTGCAAATAAATTATGAACAACAACAGATAAGATTTGGAAATGTGTTCAAGAACAGACAGACGATTTTTCAGGACTCTTTTCAGCCAAACCATAAGGAACCTGAAGAAACAGTTGAAAACCCATCTCCAAAATGGACCCATTTATCTTACAGACATGAATTTTCCCAAACAAATGCAGGATTTGAGAGATATTTGTGTCTCTTTACAAGGAAAATTTCAGGTGGCGGAAAGTATTAGTGACGCCCAGACTGTTCATTCATTGTATAAATATATGAGAAAGTTCAGACTTAAGGGGAGCCAAGAAATTGAGAGGAGGATTTTTATCCTTTCTCTTTTGTATATTATTTCTTTTGTAAACTTTTTTCTTTTCAAATGGAGTAACGGATGGCTGGAATCTTTGGGAGAATGGACAAATATTTTCAAAGAAGAATATGGAATTTCAGGTTGCTTAATGGCTTTTTTCGTATAAGTAAAATGGTTTTATTTTCATTATAATATCTCCATATTCTTTGAATAATTGATTATGCATTGATTTAAATTAGCTTTAGTCTGTTTTATCAATACATGGTTAATTGCTATCAGTTATATATTATTTTTTTCAATCTTTAAGAGTCTATTATCCCAAAAAATCTTCTTGAACCATATGATGAGCATATTTTTTTGAAACTATATGAGAAAGCAGTTTACTCTTTGGCTTTTGTCATGTGTAGACTTTGCAGTGTTTTTTCATTGTCTTCTCATGTAATTTCTTGATGTAAAATTTTATCTATGTCGAATTAGCTTTAGTGAGTTCTGCACATAATATTTTATATCATGTTTTTCTTTATGTTGTTTATTATCTTTTGGTTTAGTTTATATCTGTGACTGGTCATCTATTCAAGTATTTTGAGTTTACATCTGATACTAAATAGCTGGTAACACCATTCCTAAGAATTGGAATTTCTTTCATTTTTAGTTATTGGACATTTCAAGGTCACAACAAATATAATTATTTGTCTTTCTGTCATTATAAACTCGCTCTAGAATATGAAACACTTCCTTGAATTTTTTCAGGAAGTATTATGCTTGCTTTTGTCATAGGTTTACACTTGACACGGGTTAAGAGGAGTTCATACAAATACAGAGAGATGAAATTAGCTTAGTATTGTTGATCAGTGAGAGGTTAGTAGGTGCATTTCTTTCTTTTATTCAGATTTGTTTATATATGAATGAGACAATGATTGCATTAATTAGTTTGGACTGTTTTTGTGTCATTGTTTCAATCGTATTCGTTTAGTATTTATTTCTTTAAAATCTTTAAAACATCAAAAGAGTATTGTTCATATCTTGTTCATAAACTTAATTAAACAATCACTTTCACAATATTTTATTTTAAACCTTGTAAACTTGTTCATAATCATTGTATATTAACGTTGTTAGATAAACATTTGTAATTAGTGTATCGATTGTTAAAGTTATAGCTTTAGAGTAATTTATTTCCTTTCATTGTTTTAGGACCCTAGTTGGCTAACGGAGCCATTAAACCCGTCAGGTTAGATCATACCAAACAGCTTGGGTTAATTAGACAACCCCGGTTTGGATCTATCCTTCCAGTTGACGGTGTGTCAAAATACCCATCAACAATGGCGCTAGAAGGAGAGCCGAAGTAAATTTAATGATTAAATGTTTCACCCCTCGGCATGTCATAATTCTATATTTAACAAGTTTTTCTACTGTGCCATCTTGAAATGCGTTAGAAGGCATGCCAGACTGACAAGTTGGCCTTGCACGAGTCTTTGTTTTGAATGTATTTAATTCCCCGTGGCTCCCCAAATCACTGTATTGGAACATGCTTTCCACTTCTCATTACCTGATATTCCCAATGAGACAGTCTCTCGCTTGTCCAAACTCACCTTTGATGGTGGGGGAGATGTATCTACAAAAGACCATATTAACAAGTTTTGGTATAAATGCATCAAACATGATATTTCTTATTTAAAGGTTTTATGTAGATTGTTCGCTTTTACTTTTAGGGGTCGGATTAACTATTGGTTTGAGTCTTTTCCATCATATCACATTATTGATTGGTTTCAGTTTGTAGATGAATTTTTAGATTATTTTGAAAACTATGATTACGATCAATTATGTGAAGAATTCCAGACTTTACTAATCAATGACAATTCATCTCCAGAAGGCTTTTCAACAAGAATCCATCATGTTCTCTGTAAATTTAATCTTGATGACATGTCATTTGTACTAAATCTCCTCTATGATGCTCGTGTCCCTTGCATCTAGTCATATTCAATCGTGAATATTGAATTGGTTACAAATCCTATCACTCAATTGCGAGAAGAATTTTTTTCGCAGGATGAGAGGGATCCATTCGAAAATTTTGAACAAGCAAGGGAGGTAGAACCTATTGAAAAGGTTTTTACTAACAATAAAATTGGTTTTTGCTCTGAATCATTGTATACTTAGCCCTCGACCATCATGGAAGAAGATTTGATGTTAGGTCAAGGTGAATGTCCATATTCTTCTAACTCTTTCTCTAATTAGTACTTAAATTCAATTATTGAAGAACAGTTAGGCGATGAAAATGATCTTAAGCATTCTAACATTCCAATGAAATTGATTAGAGTTGTAGATCTGCAATTGGTAGAAGAAACCTTAAACCTTCATCCACAAATCAAACCTTATCCACAAGAAAGATTAGATGTTTTTCATGAAAGTTTTGAATTATCTATCATACAAGAGACAAATCTAGATGATCATATTGTGTTGAAGAATTTATCACCAAAACAGACTGAAATTTTTAAGGAAAGTGAAGAAGAATGTCTTGACAATACCATTGCTAAATATTATAGCTCAAGAGATTTTTTTCATATGTTCATTTATGATTCCTTTTACTCTTTATATCCTGATCTCTTCTTAGATTCTGGTGGACATGATACTTTACCCACGGTATCTTACTCTTTTCTGTCACAATCAGATCTTTTCGATATGCCAAGATTTGGTGAAATTAATTCCAAACATAACATTTATGAAGTCAGATTTGATGATCTTTCACTTTCATCGCTCGCATGGAAAAAAGACATGTTGCAAGATGATTTTACACGATTTATTTTTGAAAAAGAAAATGCACTCATTCATATGGAGATCGAATATTCTACATTGCATATGCGTTCTTTGATTAGTTCAAATTTTAATGTTTATGCTTCACATTTTGAAACGATCAATCTCATCAAAGGAAGCATTCAAACCAATAATCTAACTGATGTCATGAATCCTCTTATGATGTGTTCCCCATTTATATATCAATTTCATCGAAGTCATAGTTTGCATCCTAATTTTAATGACATGATCTTAAAATGGCTTGAAGATTCGTATCTAAAGAATCTTCATAATAAAGATAAAGTTGTGCTTGCTTTGTTTCTACCTAAATATATAGGAAGTAAGCATGACATAATTTTTTTAGATCCTCCATGTGAAGAAATGGATGAACACTTGAAGAATTGTCGAGAGGATGGGGCACTTCGGCCTTTGTTGATGGTTATGGCAGGTCCCCATAATATTGACAGGTTTTCCAAAATTACTTACACTCTTCCATGTCATTATGACTCATATCACAACAAGATTGCAAAATGGTTGGAGGATTCATACATCAAGAAGTTTCAAAAAAATGGTAAGGTCGTGCTTGTTTTGTTTTTAAAAGAATATATAGGAGGTAAGCATGACATATTTCTTTTGTATCTGCAAATACTATATTCTTTTATTCTGATTTTCGATTTTCTATATCTTGCGGGATTGAAGATGATCTTGTGGTTGCACTGGAAATACGATTTTACTTAGCATTTTGATCTATTTAGTAGTTTAGACTAGGTTTAAGAGTAGGTTTCCTTTATTTTTATTTCTCGGTGTTTCTCTTTGTAATAATGCAGTTATGAACACAAGTGGGCACACCAAAAGAACCATAATATGAATGTTGTCAGGGAAGTCCACTTTAAATATTTTTCTCTCTGCTTTTCGTTGAATATTTCTTTTCAAAAACACAGTATCATCATGAAAATTTTAAATGGAAAGTAAAGAGATAAGTAAATTTGAACTATCAATTCAACCCTGACCCAATGTGCCATGAGTAGAACTGCACTCGTATTAGTAAGGATTTTTCTATTTTATTTTAGTCTCTTTTATTTTTTTAATAATGCTTGGTCAAAGTAACATCTTATGCATCACTATCTTAAGAAAAGAACTTGATCGCACATAAGATTTTATATGATTTAGTTCTTCATTTATTTTACAGTGGGATGTTAGTAGATCCCAAAGCTCAAGTTTATCTTTGGCCAAAATTCTTTCTGAAAGTGTGCTTTTTCTATTTCGATTTTGTTTGTTTCGATATACTTCTGATTTTGAATCCCATTAATAAAATCTGATTCAGTTTATTGTGTGTTTGTTTCTTTTTTCTTTCTTTAATTGAACTTTCTTCTTGTCTGTCTTTTTGAATAATTATATTTCTGATCAAAGAGCGATTGTCGAAGGAAGCATTGATTTCAAGACTTATGTTTTTGAAAGCAATTTGAAATAGTTCAAACAGTTTCTGATGTTAAGGTTCAGCTCAGATAATTGATTTGTAAGTCATTTGAGTACTATGAAATCCTAAACGGTCTTTGTCAGAGTATTACCCCTGAAATGTATCAAGATATTTGGGAATTATAATTATCCTTAGACTTTTTACG
The DNA here is from genome assembly GCA_010110895.2 of Picea sitchensis. Taxonomy (NCBI): domain Eukaryota; kingdom Viridiplantae; phylum Streptophyta; class Pinopsida; order Pinales; family Pinaceae; genus Picea; species Picea sitchensis. The sequence continues at coordinate 104,738 of SNQJ01S0029849.1, forward strand.
TCATCCATATTCTTAAGGAATCACTTTTAAGTGCTTCCCCATTCTCTAGATGATTTCTTAAATGAAATCTAAAATCTCTAAACCATGATAAAACTTCCAGTTTTGAAAGAAAATAAATAAAAAATAAAAAATAAAAATGATCAATCGTTCACATGTATTGCAATTAACCTCCAATATCACCCTATTGTCTTTATCATCAATAAATCTATAATTGTATTATTATTTAAAAGTGGCATAAGAGGGTTGGAAGCACTTAAGTGTGGGAAGTGTGTGTAAACCTGTCGGGGTACTGAACAGGCTCGTTGGCAGCAGGTAAATGCACACATGATACCAAGACAACTTCGTCGGGGTACTGAACATGCTTGTTGGCAGCAAAGCAATGTCGGGTTGAGAGGTAGCAGGTATATGCTTTTAAATTAACTGTTATGGAAGTATACATCATGTGGATACAACTATTGGATGGGATTAAAGCATTTTAGTGGGTTAAATGACATCCATGTCGAGGCTATGGACGCATGTTGGCAGCAGTGGCTTTGTCAACGGTATTGAAATCCTTTTATAGACATCGTAACTCTTTGATTGAAGCACAACTTCAGGTTATTATCCTCTGTAAAAGCATTATTTTCTTATTTTCTGATATTTTTCTATAAATCTGAGCTAGTCTTAACATTGTGTAATATTAAAGTGGATTTGTTCCAAAGCATCTTAAAATTATACCTAAGCCTTATTCTTCTTCCCTGCGATGAAAGTTTAATAGGTCAGAGATAATTTTTTCACCCAGTAAGTCGTCATTTGTTGGGCCCCAACAACCCCCTTCTTTTTCTTTAATCAAAATCTAGAGTCCCTCGAAATTTTACTTGGATTCTTCATTTGTTTCCCTTTGACTTGATCGGATTGGTATTAGTTTGCTTTGTTTCGAGGTTGGTTTGAGTTTATATTATTTTCTTTCGTTTGGTTTGAATTTCATGAAATTTAAATGCCATTTTGTTTTTCTTTCTACAGAGTTTTAATGTTGATGGACGAGCTTCATAATTTGGGATTTTTTATTACGACACATCTTTTCTATGACATTTCTTCACATTTGATCAAATTTGAATGAGGGAGAGACAAACATAAAAATCTTAATTTAAGCAAAAACCTTAATTTTTATCAACTTTTACTTTCGTTTAAATTATGATTGTATTTTCGTTTTTTGTTCATTAACAATCATTTTAACAAAATCATTTGGTAGGTTTAATTAATTAAATTATTTTGTTAGTTTGCATCTCATTTCAAAATAAAAATAAAATAACAAAAAAAGAATTATCTATCATTTGTTTGATTTTGTACATTAATATTTTTCTCCTCTCCATCAACTTGAAGCTTCTAGAATTTTAAGATCATATTTGAAAGGAAAATATAAACAATGTTTGTTTAAAACTTATAATTAGTTTAAATTCATTTTTTATTTTATTGTTCTAGATTTTGTTTTATTCACAATTTTTAGGTTATTAATTTAAGTTTATTTTTGTTTCACAGGTTTCTATTATCAGTTATTTGGTACGGATCTGATCATGGCTTGATTTTATTATCTAAATACGTTCAAGATAATTGATCCAAAAATAATATTGGATTGCTACAAATAAATTATGAACAACAAATAAGATTTGTAAATGCGTCAAGAACAGACAAACGATTTTGCGAGACTTTTTTCAGCGAAACCGTAAGGAATCTGAAGAAATGGTTGAAAACCCATCTCCAGAATTGACCCATTCAGCTTACAATTAGGAATTTTCTCAAACAAATGCACGATTTGAGAGATATTTTTGTCTCTTTACGAGGAAAATTTTAGGTTGCGGAAATTATTAGCGATGCCCAGACTGTTCATTCATTGTATAAATATATGAGAAAGTTCGGAGTCAAGGGCAGCCAAGAAATTGAGAGGAGGATTTTTATCTTTTCTCTTTTGTATATTATTTCTTTTGTAAAAAAAATTATTTTCAAATGGAGTAACGGATGGTTGGAATCTTTGGGAGAATGGACAAGTATTTTCAAAGAAGAATATAGAATTTCAGGTTGCTTAATGGCTTTTGTCTTGTGAGTAAAATGGTTTTATTTTCATTATAATATCTTCATATTCTTTGAATAATTGATTATGCATTGATTTAAATTAGCTTTAGTCTATTTTATCAATACATGGTTAATTGTTATCATTTATATATTAATTTTTTCAATCTTTAAGAGTCTATTATCCTAAAAATTCTTCCTAGACCATATGATGAACATATTTTGTTGAAACTATATGAGAAAGCAGTTTACTCTTTGGATTTCTTCTTGTGTAGACTTTGCAGTGTTTTTTCATTGTCTTCTCATATAATTTCTTGATGTGAAATTTTATCTGTGTCGAATTAGCTTTAGTGAGTTCTGCACATAATATTTTATACCATGCTTTTCTTTATGTTGTTCATTATATTTTGGTTTAGTTTATATGTGACTGATCATCTATTCAAGTATTTTGAGTTTACATCTGATGCTAGATAGTTGGTAACACCATTCCTGAGAATTGGAATTTCTTTCATTTTTAGTTATTGGACATTTCAAGGTCACAAGATATATAATTAGTTGTCTTTCTGTCGTTATAAACTCGCTCCAGAATATGAAACACTTCCTTGAATTTTTTCAGGAAGTATAATGCTTTCTTTTGTCATAGGTTTACACTTGACACAGGTTAAGAGGATCTCATACAAATACAAAGAGATGAATTTATCTTAATATTGTTGATCAGTGAGAGGTTAGTAGGTGCATTGTTTTCTTTTATTCAGATTTGTTTATATATGAATGAGATGATGATTGCATTAATTAGCTTTGATGGTTTTTGTGTTATTGTTTCAGTCATATTCATTTAGTATTTATTTCTTTAAAATATTTAAAGCATCAAAAGAGTATTGTTCATATCTTGTTCATAAACTTAATTAAACAATCACTTTCGCAAGATTTTATTTTAAACCTTGTAAACTTGTTCATAATCATTGTATATTAATGTTATTAGATAAACATTTGTAATTAGTGTATCGATTGTTAAATTTATAGCTTTAGAGTAGTTTATTTACTTTCATTGTTTTAGGACCCTAGTTGGCTAATGGAGCCATTAAACCCGTCAAGTTAGATCATAACAAACAGTTTGGGTTAATTAGACAACCCCGGTCTGAATCTATCCTTCCAGTTGACGGTGTGTCATAAATGTCCGTTAACATGTAGTTTGTCCAAATCATTAGTAATTTCATGCAAGGAGAAATAATGTTCCATTTGAGTGACCCAACCCATGGGATTCGAGCCATCAAATGTTTTCACTTCAACTCTAGGAAGATGCAGATCACGATGAAGGGGGTTGGAATGAAAGATTTTGGAATGGGAGGAGTCGGCACCATCAGGGTAGGATGGTTGCTCAAATGAGGCAAGTCCCAAGAATTGACTTATGATTTGTGCATCTTGGCAGAAAGGGAGTCTATGGAATGTTTCATGTCTTTCATATCAGAGTTGAGGGTAGTAATATTGGAATTGATATCCCTCATGTTACACTTGTGTTGGCCTTTGTTAGTCATCAAGCTGGTTATTTCTTGGTTGTGGGTGAGAGCCATTTGGGAATAAGAAGAAAGTGGGCAGGTGGGTCTGCACAAAAAAAAGGGTTACATGTGAGGGGTACCATAGTGATCAAGGAGAAAGGAGGAATTCAATTGGGTATGTGGAAAATAAGGGTCACAGGAAGGGTGGATGGGTCCAGGGAATAAAAGGCTTATAAGTGATAGGTACCATGACGATCAGGTTGAAGAGAGGAATCCAATGGGATAGGTCCATAATAAGGGTTTCAACGGGACAACTATGCTATTTTCTTTTACTCCTTCAAATTTATACTCTGAGATGAAGAATATTGTAGTGGCAGAATGCCCAAATTGTTAACCAGGAAACTTTTGTAGGAATTTCGCAACCTGGATGCAGGAGGTAGGTATGCGCAACAAAAGTTCCCCTCTATTTCTATTTGGTTGTGTTCCTTTCCCAAGGGTTATGGTTTTTAGGTTTCCTACAGACAAGTGTTTTCCCTGTGTTATAACTCTTTGATATACGTGTGGGTTGAATAGTAGTACTCGACCCAATATCTCAGGGCACCAACTAAGGAGGCTCGACCATACCCTTATTCGTACTACTCAATTACCTAGGTACTAGAGAGTAGTCTTCCCAAGTGTTGTTCTCGGTGCCACTATAATATTTGGGTGGTCAATAGGATGATATAAATTTGGTTTCAAGAGACCTACGGGAGTGATGTTTGTGTACAGGTGTTGTCTGATGTGGTACTACTCAAAGGGGTACCAACAGGATTACTGAGGTTTCCAACAAGGTGAAATCTGTGTTTCGAGTAACTCGTGAAATCATCTGTATTTCATGCATGTAGTATTACCCAACTGTAGTTTTACCCATTGAATGATAGGTTTTTGTCACTGCTTTAAAGATGTCGCCAGTACATGTCTCTACCCGAAACAAACAAATAAAAAATAAAATAAAATTCCCCAAAATTTCTACAGGGGAAAGTGCTTTGATACCACTTGTAAGGTACTAGATGTATTATTCAAAGTAGAATAGAATAACTATGATTAATACTAGTAGAAATAGTAGAATATAGAGAATAATAACACCAGAAATGATACCTTTATTGATAGAAATCTAAGTTCACTTGCCTCTTCAAGGGGGCAACCTCCAGCAAAGCAGAGCTTAGTTACAAAATAGTTATCAAGACAAAACTTTCCCATTCCTTCTACTCTTATTTATACTATTTATATCTTCTAAAGAACCTTCTAGAGTAAGATCTTTCTAGAAGTGGAAACTTCTATTAAGTCTTCTTACGTTAGACTTGTTCACGTTATTATATATGCCTTATTTACTAATGTCGACCTTTATTACATAGAAAACATGTTTTTCTACCTATGTGAGAGGTTAGGGAGGTTAGGTCCCTAACACATTTTCATCAAATTCTTTTGTAGGCTCTTCTTCTAACTCAAACCCGAAGTATTCATTTGATGTGTCATGAGATACTACAATTAGTTTCCCTGCAAGTATGTCTTCATGTGTATTTTTGGGCCCTTCCTATTTAATAAGAGAAATATCCTAGAATGTAATTTTATTTTTCTTGTACCACAACTTCAAAAAATTGTTTTGTACATTAATATTAATTGTACCAAATGCTTCCATCCACAAATATACCAAAACAATCTCCACATCATCCATATCTATAGCATAAAAATATGAATGCACCACATATTTATCCATGGTAATCTTCAAATATTTCAAAATTTGAATATTTTCACCTTCAACCTATGTGCTTTGAATATTTTTCTTAGGTAATTGAAATCTTTTAACCAAATTAACATTGATGAGATTATGCTTGCAACTAGGGTTAATAGAAACAATTACCTTCTCTTGTTGAATACATCCACAAACCTAAAATATGAATTTGTCATATGAAAATAAATCCCCAGTGATATGCTTATCCTTACTTAGAACATGAGACCACCTATATAAAAATATTTTTTCAAATTCTTCATATGAAAGTTGATTCATCTTGGTATGGTTAAACAAATTCCACCATGCATTTGCATCACCTCTTAAATTCCACTCTATCCAAAATTTCCACTTATTTCCCCATATTGACTTCTTATCTCTATGTATTCTTTAATACTCATACCATCATCTTTGTCAGTAAAATACATCTTGCCAAAAATAGAATTAGTGTTTCAAAGAGAATCACTTACTTTTCAATGGAGCTCTTTTATGTAGTTAGGGTTTGAGGCCGAAATTGTAAAATGACAATAACATCAATTATACTTCTCAAATTGAATATTATGACTCCAATTTCCAATTATGAAATTACAAAGGTTCTTTGGATCTACTAACACTAGTTTGACTAAAATCTGTGCAATCTGTCAAAATATATCCAATCTGTGAAATTTGTAGTTGTCACCGGATAATAAAAAAATTCCCTTAAAAATGCATAATTTGAATCAACGATATCTCCACATGCCAAACTCTATTTGGATGATTTTTTTTTTTAAATTGGGTATTTTTTTAGAGGAATTCAAATCTTCTTTCTTAAAATTCTTTACATAAAGTTTCATAAATCGACCTGAATATTGTTGTCCTCTTTTTCCCAAAAAAAATTGCAAAAAGAAAAGAAAAAAATCCCACTTTGTTCCCAAGAAAGAGATATGATACCACTTGTAGTAAAATTTCAAAGATATAAGAGAGAATCCACCAAAAAGCTTCATAAATAAACCCTAAACACCAAAGATACCAAAACTTCACCATGAAAAATGCATGAATATAGAAAGAAGAACCCTTAAGGTAGGGTAACACCATCAAATACTTCTTATGGAAGGAATCACTCCACAATCCATGCTTGCTACAAGACAAGATAATGCAATCGAACACATATCCAATACAATGATACTCATGTGTATTTACACTTTATCACGAGTATGCTTCGGGGTCTTATGCCAACTACCCCTTATTATTTTATTCTTTACTTTTAATTACATAGCGGACCTATTCTATTATTATGGCCACATTACATTCATTGTCCCCTTGGGTACCTTCCTAGGTACCCCATATTATCCTCCCTAGGAACATTACAATTTTTTTCTTAATCACAACATTCTTCCTTTGTTTGCAAATGATATGTCAGATCCCACAAACTAATTGACTACAACTACTCATATGCAGCAGGAGCATCAATCAACTCAAATAATGCCACTATGAAGAAGAAACTTCACTCTAGAACCATTAAAGAGTACCTCATTAAATGGAAAAACCTTCCAGAGGAAGATGCGCATTGGGAGACAGAAAAGTTCACCAACAAAATCCTTCTTTACCCTTGATTTGAACACAAAGCATTTCAAAAAGGAAATGCAATGTTACATACATAAAGTCTAAAGCTAGGTAATAATAAAAATTAATAAATAAAATAAGCATAGAGGTACAAAAAATAAATAAACCAATAATAATTATAATTATAATAATGAAAGGTCACATGTTAATTAAAAGACATGACTTTTAAAATCCGCCTACTTAGGAATATTTATACAAGGCCCCCACATTGTAAAATCATCATTAATTATTCGCTCATCTTATGTATATATATAATTAAAGGATCATGGGATTTTACACTTCAGACTCATGATCTTTGAGATCCAGTGTATGGTTGAGTTACTATGTTAATCGGTAGCCCTAGTAATTGACCTTGAGCATAAAGACTTGATTATGTAAGTTAGAATGTCTAGGGCTCCATGTAGACAGGCCAAATATTTTTGAACCTCTTCTTTCCCTTTGAATTAGGTTTTCTCATGTGTTGTGTAACCTCAACCTGTGTGCAACAATGATTAGAAATATGAGAAACAATATAATTTCCATCTCTTTTTTTTTCCAAACCATGGGTGCCATTGTTGGTTTTCACCAATGCTCTACCTCATGGTACCTCAAAGAGGTTTTCATCATGAGAAAATTGTTTTGCTTTATTTTATTTTCTACATACTTAGGCTTGCCTCATAAGAGGGTTTCAAGCACAGAACTATCCTAAGTTCCTTGAAGGGGTTTTCACCATATATATATGATCACTCTATTTTGAGAGCATTGTTTCTCTAAATTAGACCTATATGTTAACCTTGAATTTTGATAGTAAATTTCTCTTTTGATAGTGACTTCTTGTAAATTTTGTGTCTATGTCTATTGAGCAACATAGGGACTTGTTCTTCATCGGTTGTTTTGATTTGCATTGACCCATTGTCATAGTATGTGTCAATCAAGTAGGGCCCCAACCATCTTGTCCTGAAGTTACCCTTGAAGTCTTTGAATCTTGAGTCATACAATAAGGCCCAATATCCTTCCTTGAATATTTTTGTTTTAATGTACTTGTCATGCCACTTTGTTCTTTGTTGTTGGATCATTTCAATGTGGAACAAAGCTTATTGTCGATATTCATCAAGTTCAATGAGTTGTATTTTTTTTTATTGTTCCTTAAAACTATATAATCGTAGTTGGAGGTATATCCTTAATGTTTGAATTTCAAACTCTATATGCATCATAACCTTCTTTCCATAGGTTAACCCATAGTTGTAAACCATGTGGTGGTCTTCCATGTGGTATTATATGCCCATATAGCTTCCATCAACCTATTTGGCCAATATTTTATGTGCTTCTTGATTGTTTTTGTTAGGATGTTCTCCAGTGCTCTATTTGTTACTTCTACTTGGCCATTTGGTTGAGTATGGTAAGTAATTAATTTCTTGTCTTGTATCGTGTACAATATCATGAGATTCTCAATGATATTTGAAGTGAATTGAGGTCCTTGATCTCTACAAATCTCCCTTGGCACTACCTTTTCCTCATTGGAATTTTTTATCGTAGTTTGTCAAACTAGTATATGTTCCTTTTGATTGTATGGTCACTCTATGGGTCCCAAAAAGTATAATCACTGCTTTTCAAAGGGATACATTGATATTTATGGTTGGAGTGGCATTTCATATCTCTTTGTAGGTTTTGTCATTCTTTGACACTGATGATTGTGTGATACACATGCTTCAATGTCCTTGGGAAGTGTTGGCCAATAGTATCATGTTTACAGAACCTTATAGGATGTCATTTTTGTAGCATAATGGTCTCCACAAGGTTCATATTGAAAAGCATGCAATATGTCATGGACCTTATCTTATTCTATCCAACACTTGAGTATTTTTTCTAGTCTAAGTTTGAATAAGTATCCTTTGATCCATGTGTATTTGGAGCTCTTTATGATGATCTTGTAGCACTCTCTATAAGCAAAGTGTTTAGGAAACTTCTCTATAGAAAAATAATTTTATATATCATCAAACCATGGGGTTCGTAGTGATATTGCAAAGAAATGCTCATTTGGTAAAAAGACGTCAACAATATGTTCATTTGCATTACGTGTTACTCTTGAAAGAAAATATGTAACAACATTTTGTTTACTAGGATTATATAATATTGTCAAGTAAAATTATTGCATTAAAAACAACCATCTAATGACTCTCCCATTAATATCAATTTTATTCATCAAGTATATGATGGTTGAATGGTCAATACATACAAAGCTTGGATAACGAGTAATATAATGCCTAAATTTATTCATGGAATAAACAACAACAAGAAACTATTTTCCAATGATTCTTTAGTTAATCCCTACTCCTGAGAAATTTTTGTTTACATAATAAATAGCAATTGTTCTTTGTCTCCCTGTTATCCAAAAATTTCCCCTAAGTCTTATTGATCTCAAAGATGTTTTGCAATCTTTAAGTCAACCTCATGAGGATAAATTCTTTTGCGTTTTTAAAGAGGTGGTACTCCTCTATTTCAAATAACATACAAGAACAAACAAAATTCCTGAGAAAGGACCAAGCTTATTCTTGAAATAAATATCACGTGCAAAGAATTCCAGAGAAAGGACCAGGTATCTTGTAGAAAGTAAATATTTACAATATGTTACAAGATTCTAAACAAAAATAGTGTATAGTAAAATAAGACAACACTTCGATCACAACATTCATCAAAGTAGAACACAATATTCAATGAAAGGGAAAAGAAAGTATGGACCGCATATGGAAGAGAACTTTAAATGAGCATTTCATTAAACACGGATAAGATTCTGATAGACATACATTTGAAATTTCATGCTTAAATTCAAAGGATTGAGATATCAATAATGTTATCCCCCAAATTAGTTCTCTAGGAACCTCAAAAAATAATAGATGTCTTTAAGTAAATAAAGAGGATTGTCTTGGATTTTGAATAAAATATTATGTTTTTCCTTCAAAGAGGACTAGGATGGGGCTCTCGCGAACCATGATATGAAAAATACCTAGAAGACACAAGAAAAAGAGTCATTCACATATTATTGGGAATAGAAAGGAAATATGACAAATGACTGTAGAAGAAAAGATGGCAAGGACGAGAATAGGGTTGCTACTTGACTCAATGTGATGAAAATTTCCTAAACCCTTTACTTGTTTGTTGATGCCTATTTTTTAGATGTTTGTTTTGTTGGAGGTGGAATAATTGTTGTAACCACTTCATTTTGATCTATCTTAGTGATCTTGATTAGGGATTTTCTTAGCCACTCTTCTATGTATTCCCTCATTGGGGCCACCATGATCTCATGTTTGGTCTTTATCTTGAACATCTCATTCTCCATTTCTCTTAATTCAATACACAATTGGTGCAATGTGTCATTGATGTCATCATTCTTGTTAATATTTTGGACCAGCCACATTTCAACTTCATCTTCGGAGAATTATATTGAGTCAGTGAACTCACTGGCCCATGCAACTTTTAATACTTCAAGTTGTTATAATAATTTCTCTTTAGATAAAAGTATTGTGTCCATTAATAAATTTGGGTCGTCGAGTTCCTTTGCGAGATCAACAAGTTTTAAGAAAAGGTCACATATTTTACTTTTCACCACATCTAGCTCATTTAGCATTTCTCTTAAACTTTTAGTTATTTTCAACCAGCGGGCATTGATTTGTTTCATCCAAATATTAGAAGGAAGGTTATGTTCTCTTATGTGGGTATCACTTAAACTTGAAACTTTAGCCGAAAATGTTCCCAGAACATCCTTGTAAAAAACCTTCATCGTTTTCCAGATCTTTTTAGAGATATTCTTTGAAATGCATAATCCTTGTTGAAAAGTCGATGGAGTTATGTGCAAGCTCCCATATTTCTTGTATTAAGTCTATTCTCTTTTTATTTCCATCTCCAACATACTTTCTTAATTATAAATACAAACTAGATAAACCTTTCAACTTAGCATTTCATTCTGGGACATCCTCTAGGGTAAGTGTTGGTTGAATTATGGTTAATGACTCAGCAAAGAATGGTTTTGGAATCGGAGTTGTCTCTCATTACTTTATTTTTCCTTTAAGATTAAATTTTGTTTTTCTATATTACAGATGGATTCCTTCAATGCTTCTATGGTTGTCTCATGAAACTCTACAATCTTTGAAGGTGCAACCCCATGGAAATCAATTTCAATTTCCATTTTTCATACACTTTCGGGTTTTTCGTGTTTACCTTCTCTATTAACGTTTTTTGGGAATTTTGATTTTAGGCCACGTGGTGAAGTGTTACAGACTCCTCTTCACATATTTTTAGCTCTTGAGTGACCAAATATTCATCAAAATCCTAGGTTTCTAGCAATTGTTTTTCTGACTAGTTGGCTTCTTCGATAATTTCATCTACGTCCATTGCCCAAGGACTTTCTTGAATTTCGGGTATTTCTAGTCTTGTTTTCTGGGTTTCTCTTTTTCATTTAGCAGAGGTATGTACAACATGGGATTTTTCAAGATTTTTCTTTATAGAGTCCTTTTCACCCCCATCATATAAGTTTCTGGCAGGTGTTTTCCTCATTTCCAAACCACTACTCTTTGGTTTTATTTTTTCCAGGGTACTTATTTGTGAAACAATAGGAGAATTAGGGTTTTTGTTTGTTACTTCTCTTCCTTGTTGTTGATAACACTCATTAGTGTTGGATAATTATTCTATATCATTCATAGTTTCATCAACTAAAATCTTGGGGAGGTTTAAATTGTCCCCTCCTCCTTTAAATTGTTCTGACTTAATGAAATATGAAGAATATCCCACCAGGGACATATATGTAGTAAATAAATCACACCAATCTTTATGGAAGGCTTGTTCAAGGTCTTCAGGGATTTTGATGCTTCCTTTCAGGAATCTGTTAATCCATCTTCTGGCACTTCCGGTGAGTGAGCTCACAAAGAGAGCCTTAAGAAGACATCAGGGTGTTCTTGTCTGGATTGGTGAAACTGGAAAGAATCACAGAAGTCGGTCCAATGAGAGTTACCATAGGATCCATCTTCCCCTGAGAACTTAGGTATCCAGGACTCGGCCTTCTTGGGTAGATCATGCAACCCCCCTTGGGTGTTAGGTAAGCTTAAAGGACCAAAGAGTTATTTATGAGACCATTTGGGAGAACTTACAGGGGTGACAGGATTTGTGGAGGTCATAGTAGTAGATGCAGGTATATACTGATGTCCACTACGAGTCGTCATTAGCTATTTGTGGAGTCGCCAGATGATTTGCTTGAAATCATCAAATAAAAGGTAAAACACCCTAGTGGAGTCGCCAGGTAAGATTGTAAAATAAGGCTCTCAGGCAAGGCTTACCAAAGGATTTGTCGTTGAGGAAGATGGACTCAGTGTTCCCTGGCAACGGCGCCAAAATGTTATCGCGCAGTTTGTATTTTAGGTCACAGGCTACAGGATAGTGGACAAACTGGCATAACAAGAACCTTCCCCACCCAATGTCACCTCGATGGGGAGGTTCTTTCTATTTAGGGAGGTTAGCCCAGGGGAGACATCCCCGGTAACCTGGGGTTTGAAGAGGGAATGGATACAAGGTCAAGTGTCAATATTTCCCTCCTCATAGGTTACCACCAGTATCAGATAGCCCGGCTAATCAGCCAATAAAGAAGTGAAGTCCCTGTTGAAAATACCTGCCCAGAACAAGATACAATAAAAACACAATATGTATATTTGCAGGCTATAACTCAAAGGGTTAGTACTTCTTAACTATCTGATTTTATTTAATAAGAAATGTAATAGATAATATGCAGTCAACATTTTGCTAAATAGCTTATGAAAGATCACCAATTCATCAATATCCACCAAATGACTAAGCCTATAGTATATCCAATCAACAAGTTGTTTAAATGCTAAACGTCATCATTTGATTTCTCATTTATTAGTCAAAAAAAGATTGTTGCGTCAAGTATGACGTCAGCCTAGGTTGGCAGCGTTAGGGTTAGTTAGGGTTTCAAAGATTTAAAGTTTGAGAGATGATTTTTGTACACTTCAAGCTCAGCGTTGGAGATATTACCAATGCCTTAGGGTAAATGGAGTCAAAAGCAAGGGAAAGAAGTCTCGGGAGGATTCAAACTTAGAGACTGGAAGGTAGGGTTCCAAGGTGCTACAATGGCAGGGCCTTAGAATCAAAACCCTAAGGGAAGGAGGCTCACTACAGTGTTGCTTAAGCAAGGCCTCGTGCTCCTTCCTCTTTCTCTAAATACACTTAGAAAAACGGCTAGCTTCAAAGTACAAATTTAAGGGAGAAAGTGTTGCAGGGGCAAGGATTTCAAACCCTAGAAGGTGACACCCCTAGGTGTAGATTCAACTAGGCCTAGGACGTCTCCTTTTCAATCTATAACTTCAATGCTAGCTCAGAAAAGGAGAGAAAAGTGTAGCAACGGCTAGGCTATATCTTCCTTTTTCAATGGCTAAAACTATTTCTCAAACAAGGGGACATATAGCAATGACCTACTTGTGTGCTTGCTACCTAGGGTTTCAAGATTCAGCAATATAATAGAAAAATGTAAGAAATTAAGCCTACAATCATTCACTTAAGAAGTTTTGCATGAAAAATTCACTTACGTGTCATGAAGAAAACATAATCAAACCCTAGTTGTAAACCTTCCTTGAGAGAAACACCATATATGCCAAGAGAAATCCTCCAAGAATAGTTGCGCCTCACTTAAAATACCAAAAACACCAAGCTAGGGCGCAAAAGATAGTATCTCACAAGAGAGTGAGTTGTGTTATATTAAAATGAAGGAAAAACATTCTCAATATATACCAATCCATGACCTTTCAATTACAAACTAGGTCATTAAAACAACCGACAAGGCTGACTACAAACTTTACACTGTTTTTACATTGATTGCTAGATAAATGACATAAACTGAGAAAAAGGTGGGACGTCAAGCCCCTCTGAGGGAGACGTTGGCCCTTTTTGGGCATATCCAGCATCCAGAAGTCATACGTTAGCGCTTCTAGGGCTCCTCCAAGCTGCCACACGTGCCAATAACCTCATCACACTGCCACACACTCAAGATAACGTCCATCTCTCCTAGGTGACCTCTTGTCCATCAAGGGGAAAACATTCCATCTGAAGTGGGTGATCCCCCCTAGGCCGGGTTCAGCTAAAGTGTCCTGGGTGGAACGTCCTTCCTTCTTCATGTGAAAAGGCGCATCATAACGTTGTCATGTATCTGCCATCCCAGCAACCATCTAATGGGCTCTTCATCCCCATGGAGGTCTGAGCTAATCATATCCCCATGTGTACCGGTCCACTGGTACTTGTCCGTCGGGTATGGTCCTGCACATCAAAAACTTCGCCCTCCATGGGCTCATCATTCCTTGGGATCATAGCAATGTCAATCATATTTCATCATTAAATTTAACAAATACATGCATAAAACCCCTAGCATATCATCTAATAGCTCAAAGACATTACACTGACCTACTATACAAAGCTGAAGAAAAGACAAAGTGCCTTGTTGGGCCAGCATCCACAAGAAGAAGAGAGTTTCCAAAGAAGATTATTCAATCCATGTAACATGAAGTGATATGGTCTAAGGATGTCCAGTCATAGTGAAGACCAGGGGAAGGTATTGTCCGTGGGTGCCTTTGTAGGAGGTGAGTTGTACCTGTCATTGATGAAGTTTTTTCCAAGCCCCTTATTGCCTTTATTCTTTCCTTCTTTATTTTTACTTCAAGGTCTGACCAGAGGACACTACCTTGGCATGGTGACAAGAGCTGACAGTGTTACCCACTAGTATTTTCACAGAAATGATAAGGTTGGCTCGTGATGAGACCCCCTTTCCCTTGGCCATGCAACCAAAGGTCATTTCCCTGGCGTGGTAACCAGATAATGGCAATGTCATACCGCTAGATACCTATGAACATAATG
>SNQJ01S0029849.1:121792-138717 GCA_010110895.2 Picea sitchensis
GGTTATATTGAATGCTACATCGTTCCAGTATTTATTGGTGAAGTGACATTATTTTCATTGCTATATTTATAAACATTGACTTCGTCAATATTTATTTCCATATTTCTTATATATATATCAGATAATCTTGTGAAGTACTATCCCATTGAAATATCTTGCACATATCAGTTTGTTGTTGCTTTTTTCTAGGCAGGTACACTTCTTTTGGGTTTTACTTCATTATTGGTTGTTTATTCGGGACTATCTGTTTGGGTGGTGACTTTTGAAGGGGGGAAATCTTATCTTTTTCTTATTATCCTTTTGCCTCTTCAAAACCCCAAGTCATCGGGGACGTCTCCCCTGGGCCTATCCTCCCTAAAGAGAAAGAACCATTCCATTGTGGTGACATTGGGTGGGATCGGTTCATGTTACGTCAGTTTGGCCTTCTGTCTTATAGCCTTTTATCCTAGCTACAAACTATGCGATAACATGTCCCTAACAAGGTCAGGGTATAAGCAGTTGAGACTCAAACCAGTTGAGCCTTTGCAATATCAACCTCATCGAACCTGATGGTTTCCCATGGGGGAATAAAAGAGAGACGATGGGGCAAGAAATCCCTTTAAATTGTTGCTTTAGGAAGCCCTCTCGTGACAAAGGAATGATATGATGGATAACTTTTGCGCAAATCCTTCGACGGTTGCCAACAGGCGACGCATCTACCTCAAGCTGAGGCACCACCCCCTTCAAGGTACAGATCAACTTTGATATTCCTATATTTTAAGGTCAAATATATGTGGATGTTGTAGACAAATGGTTAAACCTTCTAGAAGGGTATTTATTTGTCCACAACGTTTTCGATAGATAAAATGTTACATTTGTGTTCCTCAAGGTCGTCCCCCATGTCAAATATTGGTGGGAGAATTTTTGTGAGCAAAACGAAACAGAGGGATCTATATTATTTGTAGTTTCACGCACTTGGGGTTCCTTTAGGGATGCTATTAAGGAAAAATACTACCCTGTTGGAAGTTATGACGACTTATATACAAGATGGACCACACTGCTACAGGAAAGGGACGAAACAGTGCCAAAGTTCACCAATGTATTCCATACCTTGCGCACCAAGTTGGGTATAAAAGAATCTAAGTGAAATATGATGCTCAAGTACCATGGTGGTCTTCATATATACATCTAGACATAAATGGATTTTTTGTACATTTCATCCTTGGGCACAGACTATCGATATGTTGTCAAAATCGAGTAGAAGCTTAAACAAAAGACACAGAAGTTTGGGTCTGCAAACTTCTCACAGTAGAAGCATGGAAAAGGCGACCCCAACCCGAAAAAAAAAGGGTAGAGAAAGGATGGACACCCTCAGGAAAACCAGTCCAAACTGCAAACAAAGAAGGAAAATGGGAAGACAAAGAAAGACACTAGGAAATGGTGTGATTTCCATAAGAGCCCCTAAAATAACATCGTTGAATCCTGCTCAAAGAAGTCATTGGTGGTCGAGGTGAAAGCCTCTAAATGAGATGCAAGCTCTGAATCTGAGTCAGAACCAGAAAAAGGGAGACGGATCATTGATGCAGAACCCAGTTCCACCATTTCTACCACCACCAAGGTCCAACCCGATGAACCCGATGAACCATAGGAAGGTGGGCACCTCTTTCATTCACAGATGTGGGTGAAGGGTACTCCACTGAACTTCATCGTTGATAGAAGTATCCAAAAGAAACTCATCTCAATATATTTAGTCAAGTAGGTTTCCCTACCAACATTACCACACCCACAGTCATACACCATTGAATGGCTCCGCCAAGGGAGAGATCTATGTGTCAGCCAACAGTGTCGTCTAATCTACAGCATCAAGCCCTTCAAAAATGAGGTATTGTGTGATTTTTCTACCCTTGAATTTTGTGATGCTCTTTTGTGCCAACCTTATTTATGTAAACGTCATGTTGTATATGAGTCTAGGAATCTTAGTGTTATTATTACTTTGGATAGGAAATTATATAGGATACCAGAGGTAGTCACATTTATCACCATTTCCTTTATCTCTGCCAAGCAATGTAGGAAAGTCATCTCTCATACCAGGAATTTTATCTTCTTTGTGATTCATGCTCAAAGTGAGAGGAAGGTTGCAGCCACATCCATGGCCTCCGCGACAGGTCTCTCCAAACAACAGAAGAAAGTGGATAACGTCATGGAGGAATACAAAGACATCGTCTCCTCACCCACTGGGGTGCCTCTGCACTGTCAAGTCAAGTACCCAATCGATCTAATCCCCGATGCATTTCTACCCAATGGGCTAGTCTATCATCATTCTTTGTCAGAAAATGAGGAAAGAAAGCGCTAGATCCAAGATCTGCTCGAAAAGGGGTACATCCTCCCAAGCTCATCACCTTGTGGAAGCCCAATCATGTTTGTACAGAAGAAAGATGGGTCCTGACAACTCTACATTGATTATTGGGCCCTAAATAAATCACATTCAGGAACTGGTACCCAATTCCCAAAATTGACGATCTCCTTGACCAGTTCAAGGGGGGGGGGAACTTTAGTAAGATTGATCTAAAGATCGGCTACCACCAGGTCCAAATAGAGAAGACCGATGTATGGAAGACTGCCTTCAATTCTAAAGAAGGTCTTTTTGAATGGTTGGTCATTCCCTTTGGCTTGAAAAATTCTCCAACAACTTTCATGAGGATGATGGATGATATCTTGCGGCCTTTCACCAATTATTTTGTGGTGGTGTATTTGGATGACATCCTCATCTTCAACAAGAATTGGGCAGAACACTTGCAGCACATTCAGCAGGTTCTACACACTCTGTGACAATACAAGCTATATGCAAATTTGGAAAAATGCTCCTTCGGTATGAACATCATCCAGTACCTAGGATACATTGTTGATGAGCATGGGGAGCATGTCGATCCAGCCAAGATCCATCTCATTCGTGATTGGCCATCCCTGACCACACTCACTGAGCTTCGGAGCTTCTTAGGCCTTGCCAATTTCTATCGCAGGTTCGTGTTGGGATTCTCCCACATTGCATGGGCCCTTAGCCAAGTGACCAGGGGCATTAGCAAGGAAAAACTCGTGTGGGGCCAGTCGCAATAGAAATCATTTGATGATTTGAAGAAGCTCTTATGCTCATCCCTGGTGCTCTCATTACCCGACCTGCAGCAACCTTTTGAGATTGAGATAGATTCTTCAGACTATGTTGTGGGTGCATTTCTCACTCAACATGGACATCATGTGGCTTATCATAGTTAGATGCTACCAGATATTGTCCGTAAGTACTCCACTTACGACAAAGAAATGTACTCCATTGTACAAGAATGTTGCTAGTGGAGGAATTAAATTATTTAGAAGGAGACAGTCATCCACACTACTCATAAGCCTCTGCAGTTCATGTAGACACAAGGAAAATTGCAGAATGATCGCCATCAGAAGAGGTCCACATACTTGCAGCAGTTCCGTATCAACATCAAGTATAAGACAGGAAGCACCAACCACATTGATGACTGCATCATCCAACCTACATTTGAGGCACTAACCACGGTGCTACACTCCTGCAGACATGAGATCTTTGGATGGCCCCAACTCTACGAGCGAGATCCTGACTTCGCCACTACCTACCATATGTTGGGCACAAACACAGTTGTCATTGATTTTCATCTGCAAGACGGGTTGTTGTGCCATATGGGCCATCTCTGGATTCCATCAAGACAGCGAGTGAAGTTGATTTGGGAAGCTCACTACAGTCGGGTGGCAAGGAAATTTAGCGTAGAGAAGACAGTGGTAGTGTTGCAACAACATTTGTATTAACCAAAACTCTAACAGGATGTCAACAAGTATATCAGGTCCTACATGGCCTATGCCATTGCCAAACCATCCATTAAGAAACAAGACATGTACACCCCTCTGCCTACTCCCGACAAGCCATGGGAATCCATCTCGATGGACTACATGTCGGGCCTTCCTTCAACCAAGCAGGGAAATGACTGTGTTTTCTTGGTTGTTGATTGATTTTCCAATATGGTGATTTTGGTCGCTTGCAAGAAGAGCATCATAGCAGAGGCCACTACCAATCTCTTCTTTGAATGAGTGGGTATATTTTGGGATACCACAAACCATCATCTTCGATTGGGACAGTCTATTCCTCGGCACATTTTGTTCGAGCCTCTGGTAATGGCTAGACACCAAGCTCACCAAATCCACAGCCTTCCACCCCCAAACAAATGGCCAAATTGAGGTCATCAACAGGATGATTATGCATATTTTTCACATGTACATATGAAAGAATCCATGCACATGGGATGAGAGTCTTCCCTATGTTCAGCACATTTACAATAGATCCATACATAGTTCAACCAGCCACATCCCCTTTCAGGTGGGGATGGGATTTCAACCATTGGGCCCCATGGATGTTTCACTACCCCTTGCGTCCACACAGGAGAAATCATCCCATGCGCAAACCGAAGTTGAAAAATCAACCCGGTTCATTGAATGAATCAAGCACATCCACCAACAGGTTCAGGATATTTTGCATAATTCCAATGCCAATTACAAGCAACACCATGATCAACATTGGGTTCCACACAAGTTTCAGGTGGGAGATAAATTTTGGTTGCACTTGCAGAAAGAACACCTTACAGGACCCCATAGGAAGCTTCGTCCACTCTGCTATGGACCTTACACCATCACCATGATTGTTGGTAACAATTATTTTGAGCTCAACGTTCCCCCCTTCCTTGGCTTGCACCTAGTGTTTAATGTGGACCTCCTTCGGCCATACTTTCCACCCTTATTGGAGACATCAGAGATAGAAGAACAGTTGAAAACGACATAGCTCAAACTTGAATGCATGGAACATGCATCCACTGATCATATCGTGGACACACAGGTCAATGTAACTCGCCGACAGAAGCTTCAGCTTTATCGGGTTGTCAAAGCAGGGCAGCTTCTGCACCAAGGCAAGTGGCTCACCCAGGGCCAAATTCAATAAAAGTTTCCTCATATAATGGGAGAAATCAACGCAATGGATACCATTGCTTCCTAAGGAGGGAGGATTGATCCAGGTGGATATCGATGGCCACCAACCTCTTCCAGTTGGCTCACATACAACTTTCATCTTTCCAGTTATTGTTTTTATCTTGCTAGTTTGTTTCTAGCTTTTCGGGTCCTAAACTTTTGAGGTTGTTTTGAGGCCCTAAACAACGTTTTTTTGGCCCGCCACAGTCACACTGTAGTATTTAATCTAAGTGTGATAGTGTAATGTGTATTCCTTGGATAGACCTTTCCAACGGGCTATCGTGCACCTAAAATAGAGATTGTATGCAAACGTTACGACCACGAGAAGTTGATGTACCAACTTACCCCAATGGGACCCACATGACTTTTGGTGCTTCATCTCCTAGGGTTAGTTTTTGGATGTCTAGGGTTTTGGAATTCATGTTTTATGTAAAAAGGCCTTGTGAGCCTCATTGTACTCATCTTCTTGTGAATGAGCATAGTCGTCACATCTCTTCTCAGAGATAAGTTGCCACCATTCTAGAAAGCTTGTTTCAGTCTACATTTTTTATAGTTTCAACATATTTCTTATTTAATAGAAGTCAAGTTTTATTGTATCTTTGTTATTTTTCACTTTATCTTTGTGTTAATATTATATATATGTGTTTTCATTTTGTCTGTTCATAAATCTAGATCACTTCTATAACAAAGTGTCTTTCTGATACATAGAAAGGAAGCAAAAAGGGTTTCTCTTGGAAACCGAATAACCTTATGATACTAAAATCCTCTGTATTTTCAAAATTTCCTTTCTCTAATAGAAAGGCGACATCCTCAAGTGACATTCTTGATGTGTTATGGCCAAAGATTAACTTTTTAAATTCAAATATAAAATTGTTGTGGTCCGGATAGAAATAATATTGATCCTTGTGCCTCCATAAGGATAGATACTAGGAAAATTTTGGCTCCACCTTGAAGTAGACACTTCTTTCCCTCAGCAAGAATTCGAAAACATGGCAATAAGATTTGGAGAAAATCAAATAAGATTCATGTAGAATTTTTGGGTCCTTTTCAAACCACCGAGTTGAAATGAAATTTCATTGGAAATAAGGCGGCCCCAGTCAATAAGGGTGTCTTCATGTATAGTGAAGTGGAGAATATAAATGATATTTTTCAGCACAGAGGTCGTGGATTCCAAACCAATTATACGGGAAAATAATTAGGCGAATTCCTTGTAGGGATACTTTAATGAACTTATATCAATATTAATGGCAATTGTGTTAGCTCTTGGGTCAATCAAAGATTTTTCAAGGAGCTCTTCTACTTAGCAAACTAGCATGCACCAAACTCTATATTTTATTAATTAATAAAACACATATTTATACAAGAAGTTTTCCTCAACAGCATAACAAAATCATGAGGAAATCACTCAACCATACACACATAAATAAGATATGATAGTTGGAGAAAATCTCTCACAACTAACTAGATCTAACAAATCCAAATCAATCTCTAATGTAAGCATTAATTCTAACACCCTCCCTTAATGCTTACATCACAAATAACAATATTGAAATCACATAAAATATTTTTGAACTTTGATATCTGTCTGGTCTGGTCTTCATCAGCATCTATACCCACTCTAAAATATCATAGACTACACTCTTTCTCAACCATCAACTTCGAGCTACCACTTGATCCATTTAAGATACAATTCATTTTGACCATCGATGATGCATTTTTAATGACCGAATTGTTATCCATTCTATTAACATACTTCCATCTGTTTAAATACATGATTTTTCACTGAAGTACATGGTTTGTTGTTTTATTCGCCAGTTTTCTAGGAAACTAGTATAGATACAAAATGTACCTAGAAAATAATATTACAAAGTGACCTATTTCACAAACACGCAATGATCACAAATTGTACACAACTAGTAGTCGTTGTTCTTGGGTCACCTCATTCTCTAAGAACCACAAGCCATAATAGAATGTATACATAACCAAACTAGTTACCGTGTTCTTGTGGAAAGGCGAGGCTTCCGCACACACTAGCTTAAGTTAAGTTACCATGTTCTATGATTGGTTCTTCATAATTGATTTCATATAATGTTAATACATAT
Source organism: Picea sitchensis (assembly GCA_010110895.2). NCBI lineage: Eukaryota > Viridiplantae > Streptophyta > Pinopsida > Pinales > Pinaceae > Picea > Picea sitchensis. Next base: position 128,905 of record SNQJ01S0029849.1, read on the forward strand.
CTAATAAAAAAAACTTATCACAAGATGGTTGCGACTTTTAAAATGTGCTTGTTGTAAAATATTCCACCAGGTCTCATAAACTATGCTTACAGCAAGCGGATCACATCAAGCACCAATACAGCCATCACTAGAAAAGTTCTCAGCAATATCACAACCAAGTGATCTTGCTTTTTTTCAATTGTGATGATTAACTCCACCTTCTTTGAAAATATCACAGCTTTATATGTTATCAAATCTGCAAGCCGCATTATCCTCTTGAATTTTTCACATTTCACTGCAGCATATTCCCTTGCAGAGCATGCAACTCTTATAGCTTCCAGTAATATATCATGTGAAAATACAATCTTTATTTAAAAATGAAGTGCCAATTTCTAACCTCGAATCAAGAATCACTTTTAAAATTTTCAATCGTTGTGGGTGTACTTTATGATGTCATTAAAGAAAGGCATGTCGATCGTGCAACCCATATTGATGGTTTTAGCATGTTCTCATTGGAGAGGAAGAGCTAGTTCTCAATTGAGAGGAAGGGATACTCGTAGATGTTTTATCTATAGGAACATTTTTAGTAACGACATTTAGTAGATGATGGTTGGAGGTGAAAATCCTAATTCGATTCATGTAGCTTTGCATTCAACGTACAGAGAGGTCTCTCAGTGATACTACTTGGCTCCTCTTAGACAGTGATTGGCAGCGATTTGATCATGCAACAATCTGGCACTTTAACCTGATGGTGCCCCCTCTTTATGGCGATGCTTTCCATAGCAACTTTATTTGCACAAAAAACTAAAGTAACAAATACACACAGAAAAATCACACTCTACATATTTTGGGTCCTCCCGTGAAGGAGATACACCTAGAGCAACATGCTCTGATACCAACTTAGCAAACCAGCATGCACCAAACTCTATATTTTATTAATTAATCAAGCACATATTTATACAAGAATTTTTCCTCAATAGCATAACAAACTCATGAGGAAATCACTCAACCACAAACACATAAATAGGATCTAATAGTTGGATAAGATCTCTCACAACTAACTAGATATGATAAATCCAAATCAATCTCTACTGTAAGAATTAATTCTAACACTTCTCCCCCTCTGTGTTTCTTAAGGAATTCACTGGATTCTTCACCCTTGAACTGCATGGTGGGCTTTAAGAGTCGTAGAATTATTGTGAACATTGATGGAGACAAGGAGATAGGTTGTTGTCCTTGAACCTAAATTATTCTCCTTTCTTAATCAAATGTATATGTGCACCAAATAACTAGCTCTTTGAAATTTTTCACCTTCGGAACACAATTAGCCAAAGCTATGCATGAGGTCCAAACCTGGTTTGTTTTCTTTTCGGTGGGAGGGAGGGATTTGTACCACTTGTAATATTGTGACCACTGGAACTCGTGGTATTCACGTGTGAGGGTATTTAGCATATCTCCACATTACAACTCTTTTCTCCTACTTGATAGTATTTACACAACTTTGTATTCTTAACAATAGGTGGCACTATTGTCAATATAACATTTTACAGCATGGAATATTAGTCCTTTATTTAATTTACCATGCATTGCCTTGATTATTAACCACCATATCTCTTATTTCAAAGTTGTCGGCTTGCATGATGAGATTCAGAATTTATTACAAAGCTTTACAAAATCTTTGACACTTTAATAATGGCATTATGTTCACACAAATGGTGGTTGACATGGTGGGGAGAAATAAATGTGATCGAGAAATGGTGATGTGATGTCGTGGAAGAGGGAAAATGGTTAAGTTTGGGAGTGCAAAAAGAGGAATGGAGAGTGCAATATGGTGAATGTGGGATTGTGGGATGTGGGACACAAGACATGGGAAATGAAAAAGGTGAAAGGGAATGAATCATGCATCCACAATGAGAAAATAGACTAAGTATGGAAAAAGGTCATTATGCGGGTAGCGAAAGTGAAAAGATCATTTTGTAGAACACGGGATTGTGGGTTGTGGGACACAAGCATGAGGATAAAATCTAAGTTTAAGAGACGGGTGTCCCACATCTGCATTCAATGAAATGGCTAAGTATGAAAAAGGTAAAGGATGTAGTTCGGAGGACGGGGAAATAGATTGGTCATTCTCAGTGTTGCGCGATTTTGGGACGTGGGACATAGAGGATTTGCAAGATAGAAACATGTTGGTATCCCGCAACGAGACTTCCACATCGCTTGAAAAATGACTGAGTGTTGGGATTACAAAAGAACAAAAATTACCAAGTATAGATACACAAGCTTGTGGGTCTGTGGCCCTGAGAATTTGAGAGTAGCCTAATCCGCAACCTGCATTTGAAAGGGGGAAACAACTAAGTAAAGAAAATTTGGAGAGAAAAGAAAAAAAAGGGAAAAAGACTAAAGATGTGTGTGTGTACTAATTTTGATCAATGAGCATGGATCAACAAGGCTCTATTAGAAGAATCAATATGAATGTGGAATGAGGTATCCCACCTAGGGCCTTGAAAAACAAGGGATTTCATTAGTTTCTCTTTTATACTATCAAATTCTCTTTGACAATCTATTGACTAGAACAATTATGCATTCTTGGGCAGCAAGGTAAACAAAGGTGTTGCCAATTTGATAAAATCCTTTATGAATCTTCTATAATAGTATAAATGTTCTAAGAAACTTATAACATCCTTCTATTTTTGTGGTGTTGGAAGGGGCTAAATGATAGTCACTTTGGATGGATCTACCTTGATGCCATTAGGAGATGTAATGTCGTAGCACTATCATGAACATGAGCCACTTCTCAATACTTAAGGATAAGTTCATTTCTTGGAATATTTCCAATACATTATCCAAAATAATTAAGGCTTCTTGAAATGTATTCCCATAGGCAATGAATTCATCCATATAGATCTCAACATTGTCATGTATTAAATCTAAAAAGATACTTAACATAACTCTTTGAAAGGTTGTAAGTGAATTGTATAAGATAAATGGGAGTACCCTGTAGGAAAATTTCCCTGAAGGACAAGTAAAGGTTGTCTTATCTTGTTTCTCTACATTTATTTGAATCTAATTATACCACTAATCTCATCTAGTAAGGAAAATTACATTTTACCAAACAATGCATCTAATACTTGTTCAATGTAGGGAAAGGGGAAATGATCATTTCTTATTTCCTTGTTGAGTTCTTTGTAATCTATACATATCCTTCACTTGCCTCATTTCTTAGGGACAATGACTAAAGGTGACACCCAATCATTGTCAGAGATAGGATAGATGAAATTGGCATCCAAATGTTTTTGTGGCTCTATCTTCACTATGTCTTTCATTGTTGGAATTCATCATTTTTTGAGTTTGTCTTATGGATAAGGATTAATTTTGTATGTATATATGTTGTTTACAAATATTGATATGGATTCCTTACATGTCCTTGTAATACTAAGTAAAGTATGAACTATGTTTTCATAGAATTTTCAACAATTTCTCCTCTTTTAAAAATCTAGCTTCTTGTTGAATTTCAAAGTCTTCTTAGATAGAATTTATACTATTTGTTGCTCTGTTTCAGGAGTGAATAAATTCTCCCAACAAATATGATCCAAATTAGCATGGTTTTTATGGTCTTCTTTTTTTTGTTTGCCACAGTATTCTTGAATTTTAACATAACTAGGGTACATCTTTTACATGTAGTTGGAAATAATTGTGTCATCATCTATTTCACTAAGTGATAAAGTAGTTTTTATGGTGATGATTGGATGTATGGTGGTCTGAAACATGCCCTCCCCTTCTTCTTAACCTACCCATAGATGTGTCTCTATATCAATGAAATGTTTTGTAGGGGGGATAAAGAGTTAATATTTTATGTGATTGGCCATTGGCGATAGTCATATCCCCTATGTTGTAGCATGTGTATGCATCAATTGTGGCTAGCCAAGGTCTGTCTAGGATAAGTGGGTACCCACTAAGTTTGGTTTTAATTTGTAGAACTATGAACTCTTCTAGGTACTCACATGAATCAATTGATACTATAACATCCTCTCAAACTCTTTTTGGATTAACAATTGAACAGTCTACAAGATGGACGATAGTGATTGAGTGTCTTAACAACTCACTTAGGTTAAACCTAAGCATTGTGTCCTTAATCATCGCATTAATTGATGACCTTAATTATATTAAGGTATTCTAAATCAAACTCTTATTAATATTTGAGGGTGAAGACTTTTCCAAACATATGGTCAGCGAGTTGCCCTATAACATTGGATGTAGGTGTTTGTTTCTTCTTTCTCCTAGGTAAGCGAGTTGCCCTATAACATTGGATGTAGGTGTTTGTTTCTTCTTTCTCCTAGGTATCTTGATGCAGACTTTTTTTATGAACTTATTGCATATGGGAACATCCTTTATAGCATGAAGGAGAGGTATCTTTACACATATTCTTGATTTCTCCCAGAACTTTATTGTATGAATTATCATATTTTTTGCTTTTCTCTGGCCTCTAAGGATAAGGAGGGGTTTGAGAGGTTTTATTACTTGTATATTGATTATCTTGATTGTTTTGATTCTCAAGGTCCTTGTCTTCTACATGTTCAGTGATAAGTGGAGTTGAAGAAGTTATGACTACTCTTCTTGAATGCAATTTTAATTCATTTAGTTCTACAGAATTCAATGAGTAAAACAGGTAATTTCTCATCTCCTTATTATATACAGGTTGAATCTATCTATTATTGGGGTTTGGTGTAGGTTGAGCAAGAATTTGAAATTATATAGGAGCTTGTTGAGTAGTACTTTGTAATGAGGTATAGGAGGTACAAGGGGTGGCATCAAAATTTCTTGTTGTTTTCCTTGAGGCTTCTAGAAGGGTGTAGGATTAGACCATTGGCCTTGGGGGTGAAATGGAAAAGGTTGAATTTGAGGATTTTTCCATTACTGCGACATCTAATTGTGCGTTTTCCAATTTGGCTTACTAGGGGGGTACCAATTTGGAGATGGATTATACATTTTATTTCCATAAGAAAAAAATAAAATAATGAGGATGGGAATAAGGAATACCTTGTTGAAATGACCTTGGTGCTCCTCGTCTCCTATGAGGGATGAAGCACGGTTTCTCCATGTTGTTTTCTATTCCTTAGTACATAGCATTTAAGCCAGGTAAAGAAAGGCATTTGCTTGTTTGATGATCCTGATCTTCACAAATTCCACATACTTCCATTGTATTTAGTAGACATTCACTCTTAGCATGTTTCCTTTTGCATTTAAGGCAGAAAATAGTGAAGTCTCTTTCGACATCTTCTTGCTTCTTCTTGATTTACATGGTGTCCATTAGCTTATACAATGAATGTGATGTGTCAATTTTCATATCCTCTAACAAATTTCCAACTTCAGATTTGGTAAGACTTTTAATTACATATTTTGATAACTATGGGATAAAATTTCTACCACCCTTGTTCTTCTTACTTGCAACTATGGAGTAGTTCTTGAACACTTATTTCATGTCCAACTGAAATATGCTTCCATTTGCGAGGAGGTTCAAAATATTCATCACATCTTCTCTTACACCTATGAGGAGTACAAGTTTAAGAGATTCTTCATCCAATGTGTAGTTGTGAACCCTCTTATAACTAAGTTGAAATATTTCTTCATAATCTTCCACAGACTATTCTCTCCTTGTACCATTCCAAAGATATCATCTCTTATATCTCTAACATTGCAATAATCTCTATATTTCTCAATGAAAGTCTACTTCATTTGCTCCCAACTTCTAATACTATTTCCTTCTAATCTCATCAACCATATCAAGGTTGATTCCTTCAATGTAGGGGGAAAGAGCTTGAGTTTTTAAGCATCTATTACATAATGATAGGTTTTATCAGGGTCTTCGATTGTAAGACCATGGAAATGAAGAAGAGTAGAAGGATTGATGTTCTTCATCATTGTTTCCTCAATAGTTTCCCAAGTCGGAAATTGAAATATCTCAAGTTGTTCTTCCCCTTCTTCTACCATGGTATTCAAAGATGGAGATCCCTCTCTATCAGAAAAAATGACTCACAAGTCCAAAGAAAGGACTTATGAAAACACTTTTTATTTTAGACTACTGCACAAATTCCTCAATAATTTTTTAAATGTCTTATGGAAAAATCTCCTCACAATCCTTGCAATATTGTGTGTGTTCACCAATAACTGCTTCAACTACAACAACAAGCACTCTTTTCTATTATCATTTCAGCTTCTTTTTTTCCCTGATGATGGGTGGAGTGTCCACTCAAAACAATGGATGTTTCAAAATTTTATACACAGTTTATCTCCATAAAACTCAAGAAACAACAAGAGTTTTTGGTAAAACATCTCATCTATACTTAGGTTGACGCATGCATACTTATTGTTGTTATTTTTTTAGAAATTTCAGATTATTTTTAATACAATTTTAGCGACCTCCCTTGCAATGACACCAAAAAGTGTTGGAGAAAAAAATTGCAGCAATATATATTGAATCCCTCCACTCACTTTAATTATCAACCCAAGGATTATGCAAACTTATGAGGTCGGTGTGCAATATATATGTAACTATAGAGATCTAATCTGAACTACTTGAAAATTACATAATGTCCAACTTTAATAGCTCACCTCCTTTGACTTTTCATAGCATTGAGTTCATGATCTTCACTCTCAACTCATTTGATAATGTGCAAAGGAAGATATAGGTCTCATAATCATTGCTTCTTGGATGAAGAGTTAGGTTGATGAGCCTAATGAGTCAACATATGTATGATCCTAAGGGTGCTACTAGATCATTAAATCTTTACAACCATTAGCAATCATAGTTTCATTAGATATACTTCAATGTGTTGAACATTGTAATGTAAACTATTGAAAGGAAACATCTGAAATAAAGAAATCTAAATGTTGTTCAAAAATCTCTAAATTGTTGAGAATTAACATAAAATCACTAGTGCTCCATTTTACTATAGAAGACCGTCTATGAACAAAAATAGAAATAAATGACAAAATGGAAATGGTGACAAGGGTTTTCAATGCTCTCCTTGCGTGGGCCCTATGTTGAAATATTGTAGCTCGGACAAGTGTCTTTTCTTAGGCAAGGTGTCATGCAAAAAAAAGACACAGGGATTAATGTTTCTCCAAGTCATTTAAATTTTTCCTAAGTCTAAATTAGAAAAATGTGATTGATTAATTTGATTAATGATCATTTAAATATTTCCTAAGTCTAAACTTAGGAAAGGCCATTTATTAATCGGTATTAGTAACTTTTTGTGAGAAGCTTCTTTGATGTTATCCAAACGTCAAAGAGAGTTTCAAATTAGATCATAGCCATTGATTTGACACGTTGGGGATTTAATCTCCACCAGTGAATCACTTAGAACAGAGGAGGTGGCTTGAGGAGAAACACACTTGTGGAGTTGACACCAAGGTTTTTCAGTTGCAGATAGAAAGCAAGGGAGGTTTCTTGGAAGAGTTAAAGGCCGAGGGGGAGATAGGAAGACACCTAGCCTTCATTTCCAACCAAGTCGTGAGCCCAGGTGTGTGAGAGAGGTCGAGTCCCTTCATCCTTGGGATGTGGGGCCATATATATTGTAGAGGCCCCGAGAAGAGGTGTTGAGGGGTTGAGTTTGGGATGTTGTTGCAACCAAGAAGGAGAGAGGGATACGATGAAACCTACCCAACCCAAACCAATCCATATCATGGGGGTTGTGTGCTCCTACAACCACATCACATCCATTGGGTATACAGATAGTGGATCTGTGAGGAAGAGGCCGAGAATCATAGAGCCATAGGATCATATCCATGCAGAATTTTCTCTGTGAAGTTATTTCTAGGTTTGGCACTGTTGTAATTAATTTCTGGATTTGTTGAAGCTAATAATAAAACCCTTGTTAGTTGGTTTTCCACGAAGTTGGGGTTTCCAGGGTAAATTTTTTGTGTTGAAATTGAATGGTTTCTTTAATTTATGTTGTGCATTACAAATGTTAATATGCTCATTTGTATTTATGTTTCATAGATCAGAATTAGAATTTGTTGTTGTTTTTGTTATGGGCATATAAATTTGTTGGATTCAGAAATTAATTTGTTGAGCTTAAATAAATTTAACATGGTATCAAAGCTTTTACTCTGAGAAAGAATCCAAGGGTTTACACAGGAATTTTCATCCAACAATAAACTGCAAATCCATGAGGTTGTGAGAGCAGGGTTTCGGAGATGTCAATCTCAGGTATCATATTTGAAGATAGGTTAGATGGGGCATCTAAATTTGGCATCTGGAAGGAGCATATTTTGTTGTCATTAGAGGAGTATGGGCTCAAGGAATTTGCAAAGAAGACTATTGCAATTCCAACTAATGCACAACAAGTTGAAGCTCAAAAGAGGAATGATGCCAAGGAAAGGTGTATCATCTTGGATGGGGTTAAGGACCATATCGTCCCTCACCTCTCAAGATTGGATACAACCAGGATGTGGGAAGCCATCATTAAATTGTACCAGAATTCAAACCTCAACAAGAAGACAGTTTTGAAGGAGAAACTCCAAAATACCAAAATGGGAAAGGGGGAAAGTGTATCCTCGTACCTCACCAAAATTAGACAAGTAAAGGATGAATTGGAAATTGTTTGAGAAATTGTTGATGGCATTGAACTTGTGAGGATAGCCTTGAATGGCTTCTCCAATTCATGGGATGTCTTTGTGAGAGGCATTGTTGTCAGGGAACACACTCTAGACTGGGATCGATTGTGGGATGACTTCATGCAAGAAGAATTAAGGTTAGCATCTCCAACTGGTAGTAACAGTCATCAAAAGGGTGAGGAAGAAGAGAATATGTCTTTTGCGAGAAAGGGAAAAGCTAAAACCAAGAAAGGCTCAGGTAGTGGGAAGACCTCCAAGGGAGAGAAGAAATGTGACATGAGTAAAGTTAAATGGTTTGCTTGTCACAAGCCAGGACACTATGCCAGTCAATGTCCTAACAAGAAGAAGGATAAGAATAAATCTCAAACAACAGCGTCAACAGACATTGATGAGTTTTCTTCCAGATTTGACTTTTGATATAGAAATGGGGAAGAAGTCTAAATGTACTCTAGCAGGACGAGGAACAGTCACCTTTCAGAGGGAGTTAGGCAAGACATTCAATTTTACAGATGTGTTGCTCATACCAGGGATGAAAAAAAACATGATATTAGTTTCGACGCTTCGGGACAAGGGGTATGATGTGTCATTCAGAGGACCGAAAGTCTACATTCATCCCAGAGGATCGAAGCAGGCCATGATGATAGGGATCAGGTCACGCAAGTTATACATGTTGCAGTTTGAGTCACCTCAAACATTGATAAGCAGTAGTAAGGATAAGAGTTATGGCATAGAAGGATGGCTCACTTACACCATGGGGCACTTAACGTGCTCAAGGAAATAGTGACTGGCCTTCCAAATTTGAGCATAGAGCACAGTGATGTGTGTAAAGGGTGTTCCTTGGGAAAGTATGCAAAGATAGATTTTCCAAGCAGTGACGATAGATCAAAGGACATATTGGATTTAGTACATTCAAATGTATGTGGGCCTATGTCTTTAACATATTTGACAGGATGTGAGTACTTTGTCACATTCATAGATGATTTCGCCAGGAAAACGTGGATCTACTTCATGAGTACCAAAGATGAAGTCTTCAATCGCTTCTAAGAGTTTAAGGATCTTGTGGAGAATGTGATGGGAAGGAAGATAAAGGTTCTCAGATCAGACAATGGAGGTGAGTGTTATCACCCCATAATTTATGGGAATCATCTTATGACTGGGATATTATCTATATCTGGTGATTTGGTTCACAAATGATATTTCATTCTTCAAATAATTTGT
>SNQJ01S0029850.1:3364-49750 GCA_010110895.2 Picea sitchensis
TACTACATGTCAATGTTGGTTGTATATCTTTACAACCACATCTAAACACATTTAAAATGGGTAAATACATTGAATGTAAAACACTTATTGGTACACTTGTTACCACTTACTAATTTGTTTTGAGTTGATAAAAAAGTATGTTGAATAAATGTTCTTTCAAGTGGACTTTTTTTCATTTGTTGTTTTTGCTAGAGTTTCTCTTGGTATATTATACTAGTACAGAATTTTTTAAATAATATTTTAAGAATATTGTGTTTATAAGCTAGTAAATAGATTTAACATGAATCTAATAAATATAGTGTGGAAACTAATCATAGATACAATAAGAAAATGATGTATTTTCTACAAGATAGCTTCATATTTTTCAATATCTGTAATTTTTTTATGAATGTAAAGCACTTATTGGTACATTTGTTACCACTTATTCTAATATTAGCATCGGTATACCTATTGATACTAATTGGTTTTGAGTAGATAAAAAAGTATGTTGAATAAATGTTCAAGTGAACCTTTTTTTCACTTGTTGTTTTTGATAGAGTTTCTCTTGGTATATTATACTAATACAGAGTTCTTTAAATAATATTTTGAGAATGTGTTTGATAAGCGAGTAAACAGATTTAACAAGAATTTAATAAATATAGTGTGGAAACTAATCATAGACACAATAAGAAAATGATGTATTTTCTACAAAATAGATTCATATTTTTCAAAATCTATATTTTTTTTATGAATACTTCACAACTTTCAAAATCAGATATCAAAATCTTACTAATCTTCCATTTCCATTTGACCATTATGACTACTATATTATGGAACCACATGATGGTTGATGTAAAGTCTTCCTAAAATTGTTCAGATAAACCTTTTGAAGTTCTAGAGTGAAAAATATTTTATAATATTTACTAATGTTTGTACTTAATCTTGATTAGGTTAGACACACGATTGTATTGATCCATAAACCATAAAAATGACTACATACGGTTGCAATACATTCAACTTGTTTTACAATTATATTCCAAAATTATCACAATATACATTCAATATACTATGTTTCAACCTTTAATGATGACTTGCATTATATGGATAAGTTTTATATATCTATGAGTGAGTCTTACATAACATAGTTTAATATTATTTTCAATACAACTAGTATTAAGAGGAATACATTGATTTTGGTTTAGATGGATTTCTTTTTTTTTTTCCAAATCAAAAGGATTGTTTGTTTTAGCTTGTCAATATAGAAGGATTAAACCAACAATAATAATTCAAATTGAAATATTACCCCACCACTTCAATTTGAATTACAATGTTCTACAAGTTCCAACTCTTATTCTCCGTGTACTTAAAAATAATAATATAATGAAATATATTTTAGTATTTTTGAAATTTCCATTCCATTATTATAACTATAACAACTCCTTTAAACGTTTAAATGTTAAACCCACTTCACAATTTCCCACATTCTAACCCAATTTTAAAACATATTTTAAAAAATAAATATTAAACCCACTTCACAATTTCCCACATTCTAACCCAATTTTAAAACATATTTTAAAAAATAAATATTAAACCCACTTCACAATTTTCCACATTCTAACCCAATTTTAAAACATATTTTAAAAAATAAATGTTAAACCCACTTCACAATTTCCCACATTCTAACCCAATTTTAAAACATATTTCAAAAATTAATTTAAAATTAAGTATAACTACCAAAACTGCAAATTATCACTAATCAAAATATCATCTATAGTTAAAATATTCTGCTTCGAGGTAGATGGAAAATAGTTGACACACTATGAATTGACAAAGACAAGGAATAAGGATTTGGTGGCTATAATATCATGTGTATAGACAAGGAATAAGGATTTGGTGGCTATAATATCATGTATATTTTTATTTTCATGAGTTAACCATCTAATCATGTATAGTTTCATATAAATTGATTATTTCATTTCTGGTAGTTGATCTTGTTTTTTGTTTCCACAGTTGAATGGGTTAAAATTGAGAAAACTTATAATTTTGTTTTATACTCGATAAAATGAATGTTTTATGATTCTTTAATAGTGTTTTGAGTGAACAAATTTGGAATTTGATATGTGATTGTAGTTATATCAATAATATTTTTTTGAGCTTGAAATAATATCCTTTGAGCTTGAAGAAACTTTCCATGAAAGCCAAATTGTTTAAATTAAGGGAATGTGGTATCAATGTTTGAAAATAATGAGAAAAAAGGGGTTTAGTATAAGTGGTTTCTAACTTCTCATATATCTTTTATTGAGTTTTTCTTAGTATTTTTTATTGATGTATAGTCGGATAAATGTATTATTTTATTTCTTTAGAGAAAGTCTTAATGGAATCTGGTATCAATGCTTGAAAATATCATGAGAAAAAAAGGGCTTAGTATAAGTACTAAGGGTTTAGTATAAGAAAGTCTCATTTTTATGGGATTTTCTTATTACTTTTGATTGATGTCTAGTCAAATAAATGTATTATTTTATTTACTTAAGGAAAGTTTCAAGTTCATTTTAATTCATTTTGAATATTTTCAAAATTGAATTTTAGTTAGGTAAATTACCATTTTAGTCATAGTTGATTGGAGACTCCTTTTAACTAATTTGGGTAAAATTAAGATTTTTGTTAGGTGAATTACCATTTTAGTCATACGTGATTGGAGAGTCCTTTTAACTGTTTTTAGTAAAATTAGGATTTTTAAAATATCAAAAGATGTTTTTTTATTTTTTAAACCAAAAATAAAATTAGGATTTTAAAGTATCAAAAGATGTTTTTTTTATTTTTAAACCCAAGAGTACATTGTGTATCGATTTTTGGCATGAAAAACAACATATTTAGGATATTTTTCAATTTTTTCAAACTTCTTTTGGATTTTTTTTTTAAGGGAAATCAAACTATAATTTTGATTCTATTTTTTGTTATTATTATTATGTGAATCTAATGGATAATGGTGGAATTATTAGTTTATTTAAGATAACTCTTTTGTATATAATTTTGAAGGTACAGATATAAAAATGGTTGCTATTAATCTTGAATTTTGACATGAATGTTTTTTTAGGTTTTTAATGATTTTGTATATGTTGCCTAAGGTTTAAGTATTCAAAAGAAATAATTAAAATATGTATATGTTTCCTAAGGTTTAAGTATTCAAAAAAAATAATTAAAATAATATGATGTTTGAAGTAAAATATTATGATGTTTGAAATTTGTTTGGCAATTGTTTTCTACCAATCTCATTTGGTTAAAGAATATATCCTTAGGTTTTATATGGATTGTTGTTAGTAATGGAGGATACCTACAAGTTTTAATTGCTTATTTAGTATTTTGAGTTCTTATTATGTTTAAATTAAAGTTTATTATTATTAGATATCATAAAGAATGTTTTGATTAGAATTTGTTTAACAAAATGCATGAACAAAAAGGTATAGTAAAGAATGAAAGGATTATGTAATCAGTTGTGTTCACTTATATATGACTATATTCTCATTGACTTGTAGCATTAACTCTTTCACTTACTGTTGGGTGCATTTTGAGGAAAATCAACACATGTAAGATAGAAACGCATGCAGTAAAAACAACACCTGTACGACAAATGTGCATGTAGGAAAAGCAGCACGTGTAAGACAAACATGCATGTAGAAGAGGAAAGCATGCAAGGGGCGCATGCAAGAAGACCTAGCTATGTTAGGGTTAGGTTTTTGGTAAGAAGATGTAATGGTTGGTGAGCCAAGAACATGTATAAGTAGGTACCTAGGAAGTCTAGGTTGTGGTTGGTGGGTTTGAAGAATGTTATTGGTTTTTTGTTCGGGTTTTTGGGTGTGATTCTGAATGACTGTAAATCTGATCTTCTTTGTAAGTTGTTGATATGAGGAGGGGAAATAGGGTATATATTGAGGGTTAGATCACAAACTAAGGAGCCTCATGTGATCTACTCTGCCTCATTGTAGATCTCGACTTGTTCGATGGAGAGTTGTAAAGCGCGCAACGTTGTAGTTCGGAAACACCATAATAAAAGAGTAGATCAGCCAAATATTTGTGGACGTAGCCCAGGAGGGGGTGAACCATGGTAAATCATGTGTTATGTGATTGAATATTGTCTATTTAATTTACTGTCAATGACTGGATGTTAGACAAATGCGTGAATGACTAGTTAGATCTGTTATTTAGCATGCATGAATAAGAATGGAAGGGTATTCAATATAAGTTGAATGTTGGAATAAATAGATGAAGATCAAAGAGTTTAATCCCATATCCTCACTCATTCCCAGGATGCAATCACTTAAGCATTGCAGCCACCAATAGAACTATCTCGGGTGAGACTGTGCAGTGCACCCTGTGTACTGTGCTACCTTATGGTTTACCATGGGGGTGATATTTTTAGAGGGTTTTGTTGGAAACATTAGTATATCTAAACCTGGGTCAGCCCAAGAATGGAAGTTAGAGGAAATAAATAACCAATAAATGGTTTTTTTGTCGACTGGAACAATATGGGATTGAGTGAATGAGATATGTTGAAGAATTGTGAAAAGAATATCAGATCTAGTGAGGAAACGGTAAAAGAATGTGAATATAAAAGTTGATGTTTAGACTGTGGAATCCAACGAAGGAAGAGATAAAGACTTGGTTGAAAAAAAAGGAGCTGGAATTTGCACAGAAAGATAACAGAAATCCGAAGTTAACACCGCGCAAATATCTGGAAAAGTATGTGTTTAGCAACCTGCATGAGGTGTTTTTCTGTGATTTCTTGCATGTATTGCAGGAGTGGATGTTGAGGATGAAATATAATCATCCTACAAATCGTATCGGACAGATAGAGTGGAACCCTATAGAGATCATGCAGTTACAACAAGTAGACAACAAATTCACACATGTAGTGGATTTCTGGCTAGACAATATTGTCGCAGGCTTTATCACAAAATTTGCAGTAGATACCACGAATTCTTATAGTGCAGTAGAAAAAGAGTTCTTGGAGGGACCTAGAGGTAGGTATATCATATCATTTTATACTTCCATCAAGATTTTACTATATAAAAAAGGTGTAATGGCAATGGCATCAGATAGCTAAACTTTCCTGTGTACATGGGGGAAGGGGAGAAGCACTGACTAGAGATGGAAGGATGGAGGGAGAAATGGAGAAGGGAAAGAAGGAGTTAGTGGACCCGATCATGATGGAGGAAGATCAGATCAAATAGATAATGGAAATAGATGGAAATACCCACAGTGGATCACCCTACCAATATAAGATGAATAATAAAAAGAGAGCCATAGCCGAGGGAGAGGGATTGGCAAGTGATGAAGAAGAGGTAGAGGATCTTCGTGATGTGGAGAATATTGAGGAAATCCTACACACAACATATGGAAGGAAGACAAACGGTCCAAGGGCAGGAATCGAAGGAAGAACTCTCATCCATGTCATCGTTAGTGTGGAACCCATAAACCCATGTGCAACTAATACACCAATAAGAACACCACAATTTAGACAATTGAATTCCAGGGGAAGGAAGACATTAGGGATTACATATAATCAAGGAGAAACAACTGGAGGAGCCAGTTCAACATGTAGTAGTCAAGTATCTACACCGCGTGGAGGTAGTAGTTCATCATTCAGGATGGCAGGACATGATCCCACCATCATGTTACCAGAATTCAAGTGAGAGGCATCTAAGGACCCTGAGAAGAACTTGTTCATCTGTGAAAATATATGGGAATCAAAACAGATCACAGACGAGGATACAAAACTTACGTAGCTAGCTATCACGCTAAGACACCATGCACTATATTGGTACATGAGCTTGGTTATAAACATCCCACCAGGAAAAACAAGGACAATTGTAGATATCAAGACGTTGTTGATAAACAAATTCCAAAATCCTAGCTCATAGGATCAGTACATTAATGAGATGATAGCGATAAGACAGAAACCGGGAGAATCTATGTGGGAGATTGACCCGAGATTCAAACAATTGAGGGGAAAGTTGAAGTATATCATGGCAGATATGTAGCATAGGCATTTTTTTGTGAATTCACTACTACCACACTTGAAGTACCCTTTAAGGAAGAAAAAGTTGCAAAATGAGGAAGAGGCTCTGCAAGCATCCATACAACTAGAAGAGAACCAATATCATAAGACAGATCCAGCAATAGAAGAGTTGAAGGAGGATCTGAAGAATTTAACATTTCAATTGAATCAAGACAGGGGTAAGTACAAAAGAGAATCGGTTTGGTGTACCACATGTACGACAAAAGGAAACCACAAGAATGAATGCCCAACTTTTGTGCATTACATGGAAACAAGACTGCCAAACCCTTTTCCATCAGCATGACTATGGTGTGAGATCTAGAAGACACAAGAGCATGATCCATATCATTGTCCAATGATGCAAAAATACCAGACAGTTCCTAAGAGTTCATACTGCAACTTTTTCAAGTCAATGGGCCATGATGACAAATATTGTAGTACAATGGATCTGATGAGGGAAAGAACATCAGAAACTTATAGGGTGTAGGCATAAATGATGACAGGGAAGCTGCACCACAGTTTAACCAAGTACTAGCCCCATATAACACTACACAACAACAGTATCGCACTATGCAGCAACAATATAACATTGCATAGCCATAGTACAATATCTCTCAAACACATTATAACCTCGCACTGTATAATTAGGTACCTCAGTACAACATACCACAAGGATATCAATTCTAGCTACAGAGGTGGATGAAGAGGTAGAGGAGGCTATGGAAGAGGCATAGGACAGGTGGTATGCCACAACTTTCAACAACCATGACACTGTGCAAGAGAATGTCCACTTCCACCTGCGACATGTATGTATTTTCGTGCATCAGATCATGACACAAGAGATCTGTTATTTTACATGCATGAATACGAATGGCGGGGTATTCAATATAAGTTGAATGTTAGAATAAATAGATGAAGATCAAAGAGTTTAATCCCAGATCCCTACTCATTCCCAGGCTGCAATCACTTGAGAGTTGCAACCACCAATAGAACTATATCGGGTGAGATTGTGCAGTGCACCCTGTGTACTGCGCTACCTTCTAGTTTACCAGGGAGGCGATAGTTTTAGAGGGTTTTGTTGGAAACCTTAGTAGATCTAAAATTGGGTCAGCCCAAAAATGGTATTTAGAGGAAATAAGCAACCAATAAATGGTTTTGTTTCTGGTCGGAACAGAATGAGATTGAGTGAATGAGATCTACTGAAGAATTGTGAAAATAATATCAGATCTGGTGAGGAAACACTAAAAGAATGAAAATATAAAAGGGGATATTTAGACCATGGAACCCAACAAAGGAAGAGAATGAGAGTTGGTTGAAAAAAATGAGCTAGAATTTGCGCAGAAAGATAACATAAATCTGAAGTTAACATCGTGCAAATATCTGGACAAGTACGTGTTTAGCGACCTACATGAGGTTTTTTTCTGTGATTTCCTGCATGTATTGCAGGAGTGGTTTTTGAGGCTGAAAGATAGTCATCCTACAAATCGGATCAGACAGATCGAGTGGAACCCTGTATAGATCATGCAGTTACAAAAATTAGACAACAAATTCATGCGTGCAATGGATTTCTGGCTAGACAATATTGTCACAAGCTTTATCACAAAATCTGCAGTAGATACCGTGAATTCTTATAGTGCAGTAGAACAAGAGTTCCTGAAGGGACCTAGAGGTAGGTATATCATAGCATTGTATACTTCCATCAATATTTTATTGTATAAAAAATGTTTAATGACAATGGAATCAGATATCTAAACTTCCTTGTGTACATGGGGGAAGGGGAGAAGCACTGACTAGAGCTGGAAGGACGGAGGGAGAAATGGAGAAGGGAAAGAAGGAGGCCATGGAACCGATCATGATGGAGGAAGACCATATCAAACAGATAATGGAAACAACTGGAAAAACGTGCAGTGGAGCACCCTACCGATATAAGATGAATAATAAAACGAGAGCCACAACTGAGAGAGAGGGCTTGTAAAGTGATGAAGAAGAGCTATAGGATATCAATGTTGTGGAGAAGATTGAGGAAATCCTATGCACAACATATGAAAAGAAGATAAGTGGTCAAAGGGCAGGAATCAAAGGAAGAAATCCCATCCATGTCAGCGTCAGTGTGGAACCCATAAACCCATGTGCGACTAATACACCAATAAGAACACAACCATTTAGACAACTGAATTTCATGGGAAGGAAGACAACAGTAAGTATATCTAATCAAAGAGAAACAACTGGAGGAGCTAGTTCAGGAAGTAGTAGTCAAGTATCTACATCGCGCGGAGGTAGTAGTTCATCATTTAGGATGGCAAGACATGATCCCACCATCATGTTACCAGAATTCAAGGGAGAGGCATCTGAGGACCCCGAGAAGAACTTGTTCATTTGTGAAAAGATATGGGAAGCTAAACATATCACAGATGATGATACAAAACTTGTGAAGCTAGATATCATGCTAAGAGACCGCTCACTAGATTGGTACATGAGCTTGGTTGTAAAAATCCCACCAGGAACAACTAGGACGATTGTAGATATCAAGAAGTTGTTGATAAATGAATTTCAGAAGCCTAGCTCAGAGGATCAGTACATTAATGAGATGATAGCGATCAGACAAAAAACAGGGGAATCTGTGTGGGAGATTGACTAGATATTCAATTGATTGAAGGGGAAGATGAAATATGTCATGACAGATATGCATCATAGGCATTTGTTTGTGAATTCACTGCTACCACACTTGAAATACCCTTTGAGGAAGCAGAAGTTACAGACTCAGGAAGAGGCTCTACAGGAATCCATACAACTGGAAGAGAACCAATATCATAAGACACATCTAGTAATAGAAGAGATGAAGGAGGATCTGAAGAATTTAACATTTCAATTGAATCAGAATAGGGGTAAGGACAAAACAGAATTTTTTTGGTGTACCACATGTACGACATAAGTACACCACATGAATGAATGCCCAACTTTCGCGCAGCACATGGCAACAAGACTGCCAAACCCTTTTCCATCAGTAGGACTATGGTTTGAGATCTATAATACACAAGAGCATGATCCATATCATTGTCCAATGATGCAGAAATACCAGACAGTGCCTAAGAGTTCATACTGCAACTTTTGCAAGTCAGTGAGCCATGATGAAAAATATTGCAGCACAATGGATTTGATGAGGGAAAGAACATCAGACACTTATATGGTGCAAGAATAAATGGTGACAGGGAAAGATGCACCATAGTTTAACCAAGTACCAGCCCCATATAACACTGTGCATCAACAGTATCACACTACGCAGCAGTATAATCTCGCACAGTATAATCAAGTACCTAAGTACAACGCACCGTATATTCGAATAATCTAGAATGGAGAATATCAAACAAAAAATACTTTTGTTGTTGAGTAAGGAAACATATTTATATATAGATCGATATTGTTGTGTAAGAAATTATATATATAGGGTGGTATAGATCAAATTCTATCTAACTATTCACACAAAATTTATAGAAAAATTTCATAATGTATCTACAGAAAATTACTCTGGTTAATCTCTTTTAATCATCTTTAGATGCTTGTATGATAAACTCAGTAAAGAAGATGCATTGTATTACCATTAAATTTATAAAAATTCAAAGTCCACATAATACATATCAATATGGATAAATCAATTTGTGATAAACTAAATATTGTACAGGTTACAATAGCATAGATGAAGTAAATGAGCGAAATGTAATTATGCTCCTCCAAAGTTATAACATTTTAAAGGAACCTGAATACCTTTCCATTCTTTGTATTATTGAATTGAGAGAATATGATAATTGTACTTGGAAAACAAATTTTTATTAATTGGTTATATTAGGTTGTATAAAATAAAATAGAAAGTAAAGAAAATTCATAACAAGGTAAGAATACTTGGACCTGTATGCGGAGGCAAAGAACTCAGACTTGAATCCACAACTTGAGGAATGGGTTGGGTGTTGGGTGCACTCTGATGGGTTCCTCGTATAAAAGAGAGGCCCATCATTAATTTATTTTCATCCATCACATACAACGAGTGAGTAAAGATATTCATTACAAAGTAACGTCTTCCTTATTATAAACAGAAGCAAGGTATTCGCACATCAATCAAACAACAATACAAATGACTAAGGAATTAAATACTTAATTAAATCATTTCGATGCATAAGTAAATCTATTTTTTTATGGACTAAGGAATTAAACCCTTTCGATACCATGTATTTCGTTAGCACAAACGAATTCTTTGCGAAAAATTAAAAGGAGATAACCTTGTTGTGAGAGCATTTTAATAGATACTGTAACATCCCACTCTGGTGCACTGAGCGGACTTATTCTTTGAGGACACTTGCTCGCAAGTGATCCAGATTATTATGCTATTAAAACTTTTGATTTTGGTTATGGGGCGTTATGGGTTAATGACATGTTGTTTTACCGCTTTCACATAGACAGGTGCTATTGACTCGGTTTTACTGAGTGTGAAGGATTTTGCACCTCGAGGATGCAGAGGCATCGATGGAACCCCTTGGACTCTGAATCGAGTCAGGGAGTGTACCATTGGGGTTTGATTTTTTTACTGTGATATTATTGCATCTGATTAGATGATATGCTATGGATATATTCTGACATGATTTATTGATGATGCAGGCTGACGATAGCTTGCCGACCAGACTCACATGTGGAGTAAAGGGGTCACCCACAAATACCAGAGATGTTGAGGGAGGGGGGTGGACAACAGCCCTGCCACAGCCTACTAGCACTCCCACCGTGGCTCGAACTGTAGGTTAACAATTACCTAGTTCAAGAGGACCGACGATGCCGTGAGGGTGGACTACGACAGTCGCTCACGATGATTCTAAGGGGCGCGCAATAAGGCGGGTGAATTATTCCTTAGAAGCCCTTAGTCTCCCACAAGTTCACCTGGCGGAGTGTTGACTCCAGAGGTTATTGATGTCTACCAAGTCAGTCAAGAGGCGAGTGGCACCCTTGGAGCACGTAAGTGTGTCCTAAAGGGCACGTCACGCAAGGGAACAAATGAGGCGAGTGGCACCCTTGGAGCACCTAGTGCGTCTTGAAGGGCATGTCACGTTGTTGATGATAGAGGAATGAACCTAGATGGCCTTATGATGAATAACATGTTAAGTACTTTTAAAACAATTTCCCCTCATTAAATGTCGCCCAGTACAAAATTAAAGGTCTAAGTCTAAATTACACTAGTGGTAAAATTTAGGCTTTCTATAAAATAATAATAATAATAATAATAATAACAACAACTTAAATAATAATTATGATCTTCGTTAAATCTTGTAATACAAAGGGAGTAAGAAATTTGATTTATTCATAAAAAAAAAAAATCTGATGAAATAAAATTTAAAAGGGGAATTAACTGTTTTATTATTTTTGATAATTTAAATTATATAATTAAATGATAAAAGGGAAAAAGGGTTAAATTCCACACCTACCTTTTTGAGTTCTAATTAAAAGGGGAAAGAGGGAAAATCTAAAATTTTAGGAAACTAGGAAAATAGGTAAACTTAAAAAGGGAAAAAGCGAAAGGTCAAACTTAGTAAAGCATCTGCCATTTAAGAGCTTTCTAATTTAAACTGAACTAGCAATTTAATAAAAGAGAAAGTTATTAAAACCTGTAAGAGAATTTTGGGACACCTAGGAGTGATTCTAGGAGTAACTCTAGGTGGGTGAGGGAAATAAAGATAATTAATTAATTAAAGAAGTTAATTTATGGAGGAATGAAGAGGATGGGTGACACTTGTACGGAGAGGAATTTTTAGGAATTTAATTATAAAAACTTAACTAAAAGAGAATTTTTGGAAAGTAAGGAACCATGAAACTCTATGTAATGAAGGGAGGAGATGGAGGTTGGACTATCTTCTGTTTGTGTAATGTTACGCTGCAGAAATATCTACTTGGTTGATTTAACTTGTGGGAGTTGGGATACCCATCTCGGTGAGGAGAAGTAGCTCGGCCTTGTGAGGCGAGCTGGGAGCTAGTCGAAATCTCTAGATAGTGTGTGTGGCCCCTTTGCGGCTCGAGGGGCTAAGGGGGAAGAAGAGTACCCCTAGCATTGGCTGGGAGGTATCGGTGAAGTCTCATCGGTCGACANTCACTTTGTATGGTAGAATGTATTAGGACTTATGCTTGGATGTGCTTATTTAATGGAGAAGTAAACTGATGTTTTTTTTTTTTAAATTGATGACTGAAACTTTTCTTAGCCTAGCTCTATGGTTGTTGTCTCCCTTGGCCTTCATTTCTCCACATGACTTGACCACCCTGTGGTGTTGATTGTGACCCTTGTGATGTTTTGCCTTTCGTCCCTAGCTCATCAGTCCTCGCCTGAGAAGTCGGTCAGGAGCCTGATCTACGGTCGTCCCCTTAGCGTTAAAAGACCTACGGATCTCAACGCCCTTCTTTTCTGTGCGTGGATGATGTGCGAAGGATAGTGGTCAGTCGTCTACTCCTATTGATTGATTCTGGTGGAACGATTTTTCTGTGTGTCTTCTTGTGAATGAGCGTCTATGTGCTTTCATGTGATTGATTAAATCTGTTTTTTCTGATGGTTGATTTCTTCCACGTTATGCTATGTTGATCATCTCTGCATTTTCCTGGAGTCTTTACTCAACCTTCACTCCGCCAACTTCTGGGCGATTACCAACCCTTACATAGCAGCCACACCATGATTTTGTGGCACATCACCCAGCATTTTCCCTTAGGATTTATGTGGCCCTTCCCGTAGCGATTTTATTTGGTAGACATTCGTTATTGGGAAGATATTCGATTTTTCTAATGTGGCTTTCGTTTTTACTAGGATTGTGCTCTCGTTTTTACTCAGTACGCCCTCCTCTGTATATTGTTGTAAGACAGATTGTTACCTCAATGTATTGCTATCTCTATCGATGCCTTGCTTTTTTTTTCAACTGTGAAAAGTTACCTGTGTTAACCTATGATTTTACCCATTATTAAATGTGTTTCTTGTGACTTACTCAACCAATTTGTGCCTTAACTGGTAGCGGTCCTGCCCTTGATGATGGTGTTTTTAAAAACCTATGGAGGGCAGAGTCATCCCACCATTTTAGACAATGAATCTTCCCGTTGAGCGATTATGATTGGATCTTAATTACTCTGTGCCTTGGTTGTTCACTACGATTTTACCCACTACAATATCATTTTACCCTCAAGCTCACTACTCAGAAACGATTTTGGGTTTACAAGGGATTTTATTACTTAGAATAGTTGTGTATTTAGATGCGATTAATTTAGTTAGAAGAGAATCCTTTTGAAATCGATTTTGAGTGATAATAGACAGTAGCAAGTTAAAAGGGGCAGTGTTCTAGAACAACGGTTGTAATGATGGTGTTTACTTTATTTTTATAAATGGTACACAGTTGTACATCCTTGTTGTGTTGAAGCAAGGCGTGTGTCCTCCTTTGTGACGGCTTCAGTTATTTCAGCAAGGATTTTCGACTTTCTAGTTTCTCTCACCAAAGCTTCAGTTATTTCAGCAAGGATTTTCGACTTTCTAGTTTCTCTCACCAAACACCTAATATATATATATATATATATATATATATAGAGAGTATATATATATATATATATATATATATATGTATATATATATATAATATGATGACATTTTATCAAATGGACTACTGTGACGTTGCTCTCATTGGTAGCTTTAGTTCAAATTTAATAGTTGTGCAATGACTACTCATCAAATATATATAGCCAAAGTTAGATACAGTAAATTGTTGGATTACCGAGGGGTGGAATAAGTAATAGAGAAATTTAATCCCTTTAACCATATAATCCAAGTGTTATATCAATGAAGCTACTATTATCCAATAAATGCAGAGTAAATAAGAAATGAACAAATGAACAATCATCCACACATACAAAATACACCAGTTTTTTTACATGGAAACTCAAATTGGGAGAAACTAATGTAATGTTTTTTCTTATGTCTTGAAGAATTACATCTATTGGAAGCACCCACTTCCTTTTGTTTTCCAAATTTAATCGAAGGAGGCTCCAACCCCTTAAATTCTCAGGCTACAACCTGAGAAAAAAGGGGGTTGGAACCTCCTTACATTTGCAACTGGAAAACAAAGGAAGGAGGCTACAACCCCCAAATGTCCTCCGGCTACAACAGGAAGGTGACTACAACCACATATCCTTTTCCCCTGCCCTCACACTAAGTAGAAGTAGAATGATGGAACCACTGCCACATCTATCACTATTAGATATACCACTGTGAAACTGTACCAATAAATATGAAACAAGCATCAACTCCTGCAGTAATTTCAACTCAGAATCAACCTCGTATTCATAAACAAGTGCATCAACCATGCACCAACCTCGTAATCAACTTGTACCATAAATAAGTGCATCAACCATGCACAACTCAGAACAATCAACTTTAAAATTCATAAATAAGTGCATCAACCATGTACCAAGTATGTACCAATCATGTGTCAACTAATTATCAACTATGACTCATTAATATGTACCCAACATCATCAACTATACACCTCATGTATGTGCTAACTTCATCAACTATTGTCTCAAACTATGTACTCAACATGTACCTCAAATAAAAAGCCCTCATCAATTTCTTATCATCCATAAATCTGATTTGTAGCTCGTGTAATAGACCCGTGTATATGATCACATTCCTCACAAACCTTCCCTTAACTTTAAAACAAAAGACTAGCATTTTCATCAAACCCTTTTTAGTCTCACATGCCTATTTT
This sequence comes from Picea sitchensis, assembly GCA_010110895.2. Classification (NCBI taxonomy): domain Eukaryota; kingdom Viridiplantae; phylum Streptophyta; class Pinopsida; order Pinales; family Pinaceae; genus Picea; species Picea sitchensis. Next base: position 18,164 of record SNQJ01S0029850.1, read on the forward strand.
GATTGAATAACCCTAACTTTGAAGTAATCATAACTTTGAACTCATAATGTATAAAGATCTGAAATCACAATAATTTTCTTCTGGCCATTTTATGAAAATTCTCCAAGTGGAACTACTTGAACCTCTCCTTTAAAAGGAGTTATAGAAAATGGCATACCTTTATTGAATTTTAGTTTATTCTAGAGAGCCACCTTTAGAGGCCCCAAGACAAAAATATTTGATGAAATGATCTCAAACTATTACACAACATAGTACGTACTATACCCCAACCAACACATTTTTGTCTCACTAAATTTGATCTTAGAAATCATCATCAAAAGAATTTATCCTTCCTTTGCATTTCGGCCTTTTCTTCACTTTCCTCGTAATTTCGGCTTAGATATCATTTGTAAACCCTGCATTAACTCCATAGATATTCAATATTCTCAAGTGTGATTCAAATGAGAGTCTTGCCCTTATTTATACCTCCAAGTAGCTCTTAAAACATATTCTAGGTAACTTTGCCCACTTTCCCTATTTCAGGGTTGGGTCCACTTCTAATTTCTCCATTAAAAATTATTATTGAAATAATTTATTTTGTATTCACTTTGGAATTATAATACACTCATCACTTCACTTTATTATTTACCTTTTAAAAACTCTTAAACCACTCTTGATTACTTTGAACTTTCTTTTGGGGCTTCTAGATGACATAAGAGGGTCCTCCAATAAGGCCATAACTCTCAAACTGAGGAGTTATGTAGCTCTACATACCACCAAAATGGAATGACATGTACCATCCATATAGAATAGTATTATCTGAAAATATATCATAATTCATACCCATTACCCATCAAACAAACTTCAGTCCATTACTCCAAACCTCGGGTCTCCAACTTCGGGTGATGGCCATAACTCTCTAACCGTGAGGAATTATGTGACGCTCCACATACCACCGAAATGACATGAAAAGAACTATCCATCTAGATATTTTCCCTAACAAATTAATTTCATTCATCATCTCATTATTCCATAATAACCATGGGTTCTCTTTACTCCACAAAGCGTCTTCCTCGCGGAGGGTTTTCACCATAAGGGGACCACTTGAGTTCATCCATATTTATCTTATCAACCATGACAAAACAATAATGAGTCATATTTACATCAAACACTATTGGGTCCATTACCCAAAAACTTTGTGCTAATGGTCTTTTCTTCAAGGGTTGACATCAATGACAACCAACCTTAATCACACCTCCCTTTGGCATTGATGGGCAGCAATCGATGCAACATCAAATCATATCACTATGTCTCCGAACCATGCCTCTCGCCCCTTCAGATCCGATAAATCTGATCCACTGAACCATGCCTCCGTCTCTCCTGTGATCTCATAAATCTCTCCCCTTTGTCATCAATGGCAGTATCTTTCCATTCGAGGTTGTCTCCTCGAATACTATCCCTCTTTATGAAGCCTGCAGGCCATCTAAGACATATAAGATAAGCATTCAAAAGATTCATTTTTGAGTAGAAATTACTCCAAGTCTTTTATGGCGATATTCAGCATTTCCCCGGTGGAAGTGGTTTTGTATAGATGTCCGCCACTTGTTCTTTGTGCCCACATACTCAACTCGATGTTCTTTTCTGCAACCTATTCCGGTAGAAAGTGATACTTGATTGTGAATGTGATTAGTCTTGAGTGCATCATCGGGTTTTTGAGATACATATGGCACTTGTATTATCACAATATATTGAATGGGCTCATCATACTCAACCAGAGACCAAAAGTTTGTTTCATCCAAAGAACCCGTGGTAAATAAGATGTTGTTGTTGCAATATACTCGGCCGATCAGAGATAGAGATACACCGGGATGATTGTTTCTTTTTTTGCTTAGCCATGATACCAAATACTCACCTAGAACAATGCTCCACGGGTGCTTCGTCGGCCATCAATACAACTTGCCAAATCTGCATCCGTAGGCCATATGAGATCTTTTCCTTTTGGATACCATAAATCCAAACTCTTATGTTCCTTTGAGTTATCTGAAGATCCCACACGCGCAATACATGTATTCCTTTGTGTTGCTTGAAATCGTGCAACACCTGTCCAATCACCGTGGTCATATATGGTCTGGAGGATGTCACATATAGTAGGCTGCCAATCATTGACCTATATATTGCCTGGACTGTAGGACTTTGAATCATCATCTTTGCTCAACTTGCAACTGGTTTGTATGGGAGTGATAACCGGTTTGCAATCTTCCATTCAACCTCTTAGTATGATAAATTTGGTTTGAGAAATAAAATTCATTGGTTTATTTTAACGTATCTTGATGTAGAGTTGTTGTTCCGGTGACTTCCTTTTCTCGAACTCCCTCGACAGTAGATACTTATCTATTTTAGAGTACCATGCTCTAGGAGCCTGCTTTCTTTTAGACCATACAAGGCCTTTCTTAATTTACACACATAGTTTGTGTTCTTTTACAACTCAAACTTCGTTGTTCAATGTAGACTTCTTCTCTTCAAGTTCTATCTCAAAAGATGATTTTACGCCCATCCTGATATATACTTTAACATTTTGGAGCATGCATAAGCTAAAAGCAAACGGATTGCTTCCATTCGCAACTGCATATGTCTCTTCAAAGTCATTCCTTCAATCTCGCGTATATCCTTTACATACCAATCTAGTTTTGTTCCTGTAACCTATCCATCTTCATTCAATTTATTCCCTAAAACCCATTTTGTAGTCGTATCACATTCTTATTCTTTGTCTTTGGAACCAATTCCCAAGTGTCATTTTTCTCTATTTGATCCAATTCTTCATCCATGGCCTTATTCCGCACCATCCTTGCTGTATTTCTTCAAACAATTTGGTTCAATTGTAGATAAGAGTGCTAGTGTGTTTGTTCCGTGAATGGATTTTCTTCTAGTCTCAACTCCCTTGATCTTTGTTTCCACAATTTGATCTCAAGGATGATTCTTCACTCATTTACTGGGTGTCTTTGGGGATACTTCCTGGACTTGCTCTTCATGCTTCGTCGCATTCTCTTCATCTCATCTTCCTCTCTACTTATTATTTTCATCTTCTTCTTCTCAAAAGTTGTTGTACTATTCTGTTTCTTCTTCCCTTGATCTGGTCTCACTAAGCCATCAATTGTTATGTTGATGCCTTCCACAACTTTGTTTAATCTTAGATTGTAACACTTTGTATGCTTTCCTTTTGTACTTCAGTAACCAACAAGTATTCATTTTGTCCGCAAGAATGTAGATTCAAATCTTCCCATTCTGCCATCTTCTTTGATGTAGCATTTGCTTCCAAAAACTCAAGCTTCAATACTAAATGGTCTCTCCTTTCCATAGATCGTAGGGAGTTTTATCGTGTTGTTTTTCTCTCGAAAGCATTACTTTGTTTTTGAATGTGAACTGATGTATGTACTCCTTGGTTCAAAACATCTCACAATTTGTAATCCATTAGTATTGTTTGAGCCTATTTCCCTCGTGTAATTATCATCCATTACTTATAATGTTCCTTTGTCTTTGAATTACTGAACCAATCTATGAATCCATGCTCATTCACTATCATATATCTATAAAACTTTCTAAGTCTTTACAAATCCATCTATGTCCATACCGGCCAAGACTCTACTTACAAAAGAATCATCCATAATGCTAACCCATTTCTCATTATACTATCAACTATACTTATGCTAACTGATTGCTCAATAATATGTCTTCAAACTCTTAAGTCGTCAATGATGGTTCTTGGTCCGGCTATATCTATCACATAGACTCCCATGTATATTATCTATACATTTGGGATTCTTTGCTTGATGGCTCTTTAACAATTTTGATTTGATGTGTATCTATCATCATCTTCATTAGATTTATTATCTCTCTAAGCTCGACTTCTTTCTTTCTATCCATGGATTCATCTTTTGCTACAATGTCTCATCAAGGTACATGTTGAGCTCAGATCTACCTAAGTAAATTATTAGAGTGCATTTATTATCAACTGCAGTTTGTAAGACTTAGAGGCATGTCCAGAGTATATGGATTTTAGAGATAGTTTTTATCTTTTATGGAGATAAACCAAAGACTGATTCTAATGATCAGTAAGAGACACTAAGCTTCTATTCGTAAGTCATCTTCATAGTCCTCATATCAAGAATCAAAGACTTGTTTTTCTAAATGATAAAAACAGTAAGCATAAAACCTATTCTAAGGCTGAAGGAAGAGAAACTAAGTTTCTATTCAAGTTGTCTTCATAGTCCTCATAACAACAATCAACACTTTGTTTTCTAAAGAATGAAAACAACAAGCATTCAAGAGAAAGTTTAAGGCCTATCAAATGTTGGAAGAACAAACTCTTATTCAAGAGATGCATTCATTGTCTCTTTCATCTTATTCATTAACATCAAATCAAATCAAATACTGAAAGTATAAAATAACTCAAAACTATCTTTAATGCTTAGAAGTCTAACCGCCATTGAGTTCTCATATTCAAGAACTACCACAATGATGAGTAAGTCTTGAAAACATTAAGCATGTAACTGAACTAAGAAATTCATTTACCTACAGTACATAAGATTCTTTCTACAAGAAACAAGATCTAAAACATATACTTGAAAAAAAAAGGGTGAGAAAATGTTGGCAATGGGGGCCCTCCACTGCTTCCCGGTACACTTGATTAACTTCAGCTAAGAAAGAACTCCAATAGCATTCAAATCACCATGAGTATTCAAATGAACAAAAACACAGATTTGATCTTCAAGAGTGCAAATTTCAAAGTTTCTTCATTCACATAAAAAAAGTTGTCATACTAGTCTAAGCTTAAGAGTATTTATACAAAAGTTTAAAAAACCATAAAAGCTAAAATGTCTCCTAAATATCATAAGTAGATCCAAAATATCTTAGGAGGGTCGAATGCCTCCTCTAGATCCTCGAAACATGGTCAAAATCCCACGAAAACAAAAACTGTCCTAGATTTAATACTGAAACAAGGTACTTCTGGGTTTAATCGCCTGCTTTGACCGGGGCTGCTGACTGGCATCTAGCGCCTCGATTAATATGATAGTTTATTCACCATCCTTGTACATCCGGGAACATGACCCAAGTGTTGTATTTCTCCCTGTGTGTCCTGTAAGTATACAAACGACGGAGTTTTTACAGGATTTGGTCAACTCGTAATTTCTGCTAAATTTCCAACTTTAATGCAAAAATTTAGAAAATTCAATCCTGAAGTTAAAGGATGACAAATATACCTTTGATAGGCTATTTTATGAGAGGAATGTGGAATAAAATGAAGGAAAATGGGCAAATAAAGAGGCAAAAGTATGGTTTGTGGAACCACAAAATGGGCTCAACAGCATACCCCGAACCTCGCTCCTTATTTACCTACCTTTCTTTTCTTTCAGTTATTTCTTCAAACCTTCTATATCTAACATCTTTCCTTTCTCTCAGAATTTTTTCATCCTGCTTTTATTGTCATTATTAAGTGCATCTCTGCACCTGGTCTTTGTTCAATTGTTCTTCTTGTTTTCTTATCCATACTTTCTTATATATCTGATATCGTGATTGTTCTTCACATGGAAGTATTGATTATGATTCTACAATCACTAGCTATGTGTCCATAGTTAATACATTTGTAACACTCAATGTTACTGCATGACCATAGGCACCTGGGTCATTGAACTTTTTCTTTTGTTATAATCCCTAATCAAGAACCTTATGTCCAAAGCAAGTACAATAAAACAATGACCATAAAATAAATTTTCTACAATTGGGAGGAATGATCTTCTTGTATGAACCTTCTCAATTTTTTCTTTGATTGATCAGGATCATGATTGAAGATTTTTTGTGGCTTGAACGCGGATGGTATTCTTGAGCATGTATCTTCAATAGTTTTCTTTAGATTCCTCGGGTTGACCATGATTCCTTCCTTTGAGTACTTCTGCATAACTCTTCTATTTTCTTCATTCTTTCTAGCAACATAGAGTGCTTCTCTTCATTCTCTACAACCGATGTATTGCTTTTGTCTCTTCAACTTTCTTTGTTGAGCTTGTCGATTTTGAATTTTAGTGTGACAACTTCTTCTTCAAGATTCTCAACCTTCTCTTCTTCTTTCTTCTTCATTATCCGATACTTCATGACCTCTTATGTTCTCTTTGCTTCTTCAAGTTGGATTTTCAACGCAAATATTTATTTTTCCATTCTTCTTCTTGACCTCAAACTCTTCCTGCCAAGTTGGTTTAAATCATTGGTTTTTTTTTCTGAGATGACCCATCAATATGTTTTCTCTCTTTTGCATCTTCCTTTTGTGTCGCTATGTTATTTCTAAACATTTCTTTGATATTCTAGAGTTTCTTCAATTCTTCCTGCCTTCTAGTTGAGCTCTTAAATCTTGATGTCCATGATCCTTTTCAAAACCTTTGAACACTTTGTTTTTGCTTCATCAATTCTTTCTTGATGACTTGTTTTCTTCTCTTTCTTTCCTTAGATATTTAATTGTAATCATCAATTTTTCTTTGTAATCAACTTATGTTTCATCATATCTTTCCTCTTCCTCAATCGTCTGACATGATGAGCATCTTTCTTCTTGTTCTCAATCTGCATCTTCTTTGGCATTCTCCAATCACATGGGTGAAGAATATGTCATGTAACTTATCCCAAAGTTCTTATCGATGAACATTTACTAACCTTTTCTCTTACCGGTTTAGTAATCCTTCCCACGAACCATTGTTATTTTGTTGTTCTTCTTCAATTCCTTCTTTTTGGTTGCGCCTTTTGAACTATCGCTATCCCGTAAACAACCGATAGCCAAATATAATGTCCGGTACCGTATGGACGCCAGCATCGGCAGAGTTGTAGGGATTTTATGATGCATGGAGGGGCAATGGGCTAGGATGTAGGGATACAAACTAGATTATAGGGTTTTGAATTACGTGGGAGATGCAATGGGCTAGGACGTATGGATAACAAACTAGATTATAGGGATTTTGAAAATGCGTGGAGAGGACATTTATGAAATTTTGAAATGGTGGTGGTGTATGCAGGTTGGCAGTTCGAATCTCGGGTATGCAAAGGTGAGACACAACACGCATTTTTGATGAGGCTCAACACAAAAAAAAAAACGAATTAAGTCGTTTTACCTTTATGGAGAGGAAATCGCTGGAGGGAATTTTAACAAGGTTTCCATTTTGAAAAATGATTTGTCCATCAATTATAACTTGAAGGTGTCTATGATCATACCCTGTACTCTTCTCATTTTTTTAAATTATTATGAGTTGTGATTGTTAAGAATGCTCATTTGCCATAAAGCTCTTTGAATTCTTCAATTCCTTCATAAAAATGTGAACTGCTTCTTGTAACCCTTCTCTTTTTTGAATGTGTATAAACCATTGCAACGATACCTTAGTCTGTGCAGGTAAGGAACAGTTCGGACAGCTTCAAATCAAATGCTAAGTTTTGGTCAAAACAATCCCTCCTTTATAACTCCTTTTAAAACAAAAAGAGGTTCTACTGAGTGCCATTTTAAGTGCTTTTGAAGGTGTAAGAGTGATATAGGGGTAAATGTAGGGAGAGGAAGGATAGGGAAATTTTGTCATTCTAACTTAAGAAGAATTTTCAAAATTAAAGCATTAAAATGAAAACATACTAACTTTGTTTGCTCCCCTGTTGAAGCTGATGGGATGTCAAAATCCTCGCATTCCTTTTGCATTTATTTGCTAGTATTCGTCCTCTTCTTTGAATTGATATCTTCTCGATTGGAAAAAATTGACATTTCCCGTGTCCCCATCGATTGAAGTAGCCGCTTATCAACCTCTGTTGCATGGAATGATTATCTTTACCAGATCCCTCTGCTGATTGAAATGAGTGACATTTTCCATGTCCCTCTGCTGATTGGAGTGGCTGTCTTCATCAGGTCCTTCTGCTGTACTTGGAATGAATGTCTCACCAGGTCCCTCTACTGTATGGAATGAGTGTATTCTTCATGTCCCTCTGCTGATTGAAGTGTTGTCTTTCCTCGTGTCCCTTTGTCGATTGAAGTGTTGTCTTTCTCAAGTCCCTATGCTGAATGGAATGAAGTAGTTGTCTTTCTCATGTCCCTTATGCTGAATGGAATGAAATAGGTTCTTTTCTTAATGCATGCTATCATTTGAAGGGTTGAAGGTATACCTTCCCTCAACCTTATTCATTGACTTGTCCTCAAGTCATAAAACTGTTGAAACAAAGTAAAACAAAATTTGATAATGGAATTTTATTACTTTTTTTAGAATTTTGATTGGCCAATGTTACTTGGTTTTCCATCAGAATTCGAAGCTTATATTGTGCCGCCACTGGGTTTTCACAACTAAACTCGCTTTCTTTTTTCTTTTCTTTTTTCTTTTGTTTTCTTTTTGTCTCTTTTTTTTCTTTTGTCTTTTTTCTTTTTATTTTTCTTTTTATTTTTGTATAGAAGGTGGAGGAACACATGGTTTTGTTTCTCCAACACTTCCATTTCATTTTGGTGAGATATCCGATGTAAAAGTCTTCTTTGTCATTGTGTTTATTGTAGAGCTTCGCCTCATGGACCATTGACAATGAATGAGCTTGCCTCATCATCTTTGTCCTGCTAATTTAAACCGAAAGCCATTGTCATATACTCTGTGCAATCTCATAAGGTCCACAATGAGTGGTGAATTTAGCTAAAATCTTTCATAATTTTGGAATCAAAATAACAATGCCTCCTTCTTTAAATTGTTTCTTCTTGATGAACTGTCATGCCAATGTGTCTTCCGTCAATGTATCGGTTAAGTCAGGTTCCACCGTCACTGTCCCATCTCATCCAATTGATTTAGCTGCATGATTCTTTCTTTTTGTGCATCGGACAGATCTAGTCCTAATTCATCTGCTAATTTAAAAGTATGGATTTGAAATTATATAGGCAAAGAAAGGCTTGCTTAACATATACCAGCTGATAAGGAGTAAAACCAATACTATATTTATAGGTGATTATGTATGCCCAAGCTTCTTGAAGCTTTTCTTCAATTCTCAGCTTTTCTCGGTGGTGCTTGACCGTCTTGGTCATGATTACTTCTAGAGTTTTGTTAGTGGATTCTACTTGTCCATTTTCTTGTGGATGATAGGCTAGACTTCCCATGCTTGGTCCGGAGCATTTGATTGCTATGTCTGTAATTAATTTAGAAGTGAATCAGGTTCTTTGGTCTCCGTTATAATCTCCGTGGTAATTCAAATCAACAAAGATTTCTTCAAGAGGTGAAGTTGACCACCGACCGCTCTCAAAGCTCTTACCAATGCTTTGGCTCCACCCACTTTGTAACATAATAAATACATACCAAGATGCACTGCTTCCCTTTTGATGGTGGATTTTTTGGACCAATGAAATCAAGAGCCCTCTTTTCAAATGGCTCAATGTGAACTTGTGGCTTAAGAGGCATCTCATTTGATGGAAGTGGTTTTCCCATCCTTTGGCATTTATCACAACTCCGGACATACTTCTTGGAATCTTTAAAGACAGATGGCCAATAATATCCTAAATTGAATATTTTGTGTACTGTCCTCTTATTCCAAAATGACCACCATAAGGTTCATCATGGCAAGCTTTCAATATTTCGAAAATTTCATCTTGTCTCACACATCTCCTAATTATGAGGTCATATCCGTTATAAAGAGATTTCCATCAATCCATGTATATCTAGCACTTTGTTTTATTATCTTTTCTTTCTTTTGAGGTGAAAGATGGAGGTAATATTCCCCGATGATAAATAGTTAGCTATATCAGCATACCATGGAGTTTTAACTGAAATTGCAAATAAGTGCTCATCGGGAAAATTGTCTAAGACAGGAACAATCTCACCATGGGTTTTTAATCGGTGACAAGAAGTCGCCTACTTGATTTTCCTTTCCTATTTATTCAAGACTCAGGATACGAATTCCCGCATCAATAACAACCATCTTGTTATCCCGCCATTAGTAATAGGTTTATTCATGAGGATATTTTTATGGAAGAGTATCCAGATGGATAAAGACTTGCTAACCGTGATGTAGTGATCTAAATTTATTCACAAAGATGGACTATCAAGCACATTTCCTTCTTCAGAATCGTGATAATCTAATTCTCAAGTAGGGTTAAATTTTTACTTATAAGTAAATAGCATAAGTCATAAGATTTTCCTCTTGACCCAATGATGCCCCTATTAAGATCTCGATTAACTGCTGAGATATGAAATGGCAAAGTCCAATTAGATCCTCTTAATATAGGTGTTGTTGATAGCTTGTCCTTTAGTTTCTCGAAGGCAGTTTGGCAATTAGTAATCCAATGGAAATGTATATCTTTCCCAAGTAATTTGAATAAAGGCAAGCTATTTTACTAAAATTTTCAATGAATCTTCGAGAATAGCCTGCATATCCAAGAAAAACTTAACATCTTCTGACTTATTGGTTCTGTAGATTTATTATGATTTCGATATTTGCTGGATCCACTGTTATTCCGATGTTGATGAAATGTGATGGCCCAATACTATTCCTTCAGCTAACATCATGAAACATTTTTCATTACTTAGAGACAAATTTGTTTCTATGCATCTCGATTAAGACTTTTCCAAATTTTCCAAAGATCTTTCAAAAGAATTACCATGCATGTAGAAATCATCCATATATAGACCTCTACACATTCATGTACTAAGTCGGAAAAAATGGCCAGGACTGCTCTTTGAAAAGTAGTCGGAGCATTACACAAAACCAAAAGGTAATAATGTTATAAGCATAAGCAAAATTCCATGGGCATGTGAAGGTGTTTTGTCCGATCCTCCGGTGCTATTTTGATTTGATTGTAGCAACTGAATCCATCTAAGAAGGAAAGAATTTCTTCCACCTAGTGAATCCAAGACTTGATCTATGAATGGTAATGGAAATGATCTCTCAGCGTTGCTTTGTTCAATTCTCTATAATCTCCACAAATTCTCCATTTTCCGTTTTTCTTGGTACAACAACCAATGGAGAAACCCATTGACTGGCAGAGATAGGGTAGATAAAGCCTACCTTAGTAACTTTTGTAACTCCTTTCTTGACTACCTCATGATCGGATCTATTCTTCAAGAGGTTGTCTCACAGTGGTCTTATGGTCTCATCTGTATAGATGTGATGAGTGCATGTATCTGGATGAATTCCCTCAGATATCAGTATATTCCCAAGCAAATGTTTTATGGTATTTTTTTAGTAGTACAATCAATTGTTCTTCCGAGGTGGTTCAAAAATTTGTGCCAATATTCAAATGTTTCACAGGACTAATTTCAATTATCTTACCTTGAGCATTTGTCATGGAAATAACCGGAAAAATGTCATTAAATGCTGCCCCCAAAGAATTGATTGTGCAATTTTATTGGAATCTTTGTCCTAAGACTCCATCTGCAGCAAGGTATTGTGTGTGTCTCTTTATTCTTCCGAGATATCTGGTTCACAAATGAAATAGTCTAATAGATCTTCATTATTTTCTTCCCTAAAATCAAAGCTTGATTAATGCTTAATACAGGTTGAATTACTTCTTCCTGTTGTTGATATGTTTCATCAAGCTAAGGCAATTGATCTAGTATAGAAGGTTTTTGTGCCTGAGGATAGAGTGTGATTTGTTTCCTTTCATTCCCATGTGAGATAAGCATATACCCTGTTCTGCAACCAATGAAAGCATCAAATGTGGGTTTCAAGGTCTTCCAAGAATTAATGGATGGCCTCCTAGATTAGATTTTGTTGAAGAACTAAGAAATCTACAGGATATTCCCAAGACCCAAAGAAACTCATGGATGTCTTCTAGTATACCCTCATGAACTACTTTGGATCTATCAGCCAATTCCAAGACTGTGGTGGTTTGTCTCAGATTTTGCAAGTTCAAATGTATCATGGTTTCTAATGTCATCACATTTATAGCTGCTCCTAAGTCATTTAATGTTTTAGAAATTGAAAAAAAAAATTGTTGACTTTGTTATTGTCACCATTGGAATTCCCCGGATCAACATATTTTCAATGGAAATGTTATTTGACATTAGGCCTGTTTCCAATTACATGAATCAAGTTGATGATCTTTTTCTTATTTTCTTTATTTCTTTGAACAATATTCCTTTATTTACTTCTTGTAGATGGGGATATCTTTGATAGCTTTCAAAAAAGGAATTTTTCACACAGACATTCTTTAACTCATCTAATACATCAAATTCAGAAAGAGATATTGGTATTTTCTCCTTGACTAACCTTTCTGGGAAAGGGGGTGTTTGGATATTTAATGATTCTCCTTTCTGGATTTGATTATCTAGAGGTAGTTTATCTGTGCTAGGACTCTCTTCTTGTTCAATTGGTTTCTTGGACAAATTGTGAGAACTTTGCAAAACTTTTCCGATCTCGAAAGTGGATATTTTGAAGAGGGAGGATGGAACATGATGGTCCTTCTTCAACATTATACATGGTTTTTTCCACTTTATTATTAAGATTGGAGATTGGAGATCGGTTGAGATGTTAATTGAGTGGGTTTGGGTGGAGGCTGGTTGGATGGTAGCTGGAGTTTTTTTGTGGTTGCTGGGGTTGAGGTGCAACACAGGCTGAGTACACTTTGTGGCTGGATTCTCACTGAATTGTTTATAAGGGAAAGCATTACATGGTCACGATATTGCCGCTGATAAGGCTGTTGATATGATTGTTGGTAAGGCTGCTAATATGGCTGTTGGTAATGCTGCTGATATGGCTGATTTCCCTGAGCATACCCTCACCAACCTTGAGGGAGATTGGTTTTGGTTCTGCTGAAGAGGCCAAGCTTGCCAAGGCATGGGTGTATTCCATGAATTTTGAATGGGAGTTTGGAAATTCGAGGAAATTGTTGAGGAGCAAAGTTTTGAGGCATACCTGTGAAACGTAGCTGCCAAGGCCTCCTAGGTGCTAGGTAGTAAAGAGATTCCATTCCTTGTCCCTCTTCAATATGAGTAGCTTGTAGTTCATTTAATCTAGGACAATCATCAGTGGCATGATTACCTGTACATAATCCACAAACTTGAACTTTGTTTAAAGGACATTCTCCTCGTCCATGTTTCTTCCTGCATGAAGGACACCAAATGGCAAATATTTTCTCTTGTTCTTCTTTTTTTTTTTTTTTTTTTTTGTTTATATATATATTTATATCAATATGTTTGTTTTAAATTTTTCTAACAGATTTCCTAGTTCTTTTTTAGTAACACCATTTGAAATTGACTTTGTCGATCTTATCACATTGTCTCTTTGTCCTATTCCCTTTTTGCTTTCCTCTTGAATATGTCTTACACAATTCAGCGATTTTTTGGGAAAGGGAGATGAGAAATATCCCCTGCCCCCATTGGGTTAAGAGCCTCCAAGTTATCATCTGAAATTCCTTTAAAAAGATAGTACGAATGAAATCCAAAGGAAGATTAGATTGCTTTTAGATTTATGCATACAAAAGAAATTTTTCTAGATATTCCTCTAAGCTTCTTCTTCACTTTGAGTCATCTTTAAGATATCTTCGAGTCTTTGGACCTACAGTAAGGCTGATATTTAGTAAGAAATTCTATTTTTCATATCTTCTCCCAAGACTATGGTTGCTTCTCCCAAGCCCATAAACCATTTCAATGCATATCCTTTTAAAGTTGCAGGAAATAAACGAAGTTTTTTAGCATCACTTGTATATCCATATGTTCTACAAACTATGTCAATTCAAACATAAAAGAGTCAGGGTCCTCGGTAGTTAAACCAAAGAAATTTGGAAGAACATAAGGATGAATATTCTTCATTTTTACTTCATCTCCTAACAGGGTTGGTGTGTCAACTATAGAAAATGCAAATGTAGTATGTTCTTCCTCTCTTCTTCGTTTCATCTTGCCTCTTCTCGATGTGATTCTCTTTCCTCTCGGCCTTCTTCATTTCTTTCCTTGCTAGTTCTCTTTCCATTCTCTCTTGTTCTAGTCTATCAACTTCACATTTCAAAGAAGTTTTCTGCTGTAAACCATATCTGTTGGAAAAAAGAGGTTGTTTTATTTGTTCAAGAACACTTTGTTTTTCCTTTTGCTTCCCTACAGAGGATATTTCTGTTTGTGTTTGTTTCTTCTTTACTCATAAGCCAATAGAACTTGTCTTTCTACTGAGAGTTAACCTTTTCCCTGAACGTTGTTTCTCTTATAATTCTTCCAAAGTAATCCTTCCAACAATTGGTGTGGTTGATTCAGTTATAGATGTGCCTGCCCCTATAGATGTTGTAATATTAGCTTTGGGGGTTTTTGAAAATCTGCCTTTTATCATCCCTGTTTAGACATAAAGAAACATAATTCAAAATTACTTCTATGCTATGTTTTTTCTTTATGATTTTATATGTGTTTTTTTTTTTTTTTTATGAGTATACATGTTTTTTTATTTTAAATATGTCACATCAAGAATCCAGCCAAAATGTTGAGCTCTAGATCTACCTAAGTAAATTAGAGTGCATTTATTATCAACTGGTGTTTGTAAGACTTAGAGGCATGTCCAAAGTATACGGATTTTAGAGATAGTTTTTATCTTTTATGGAGATAAACCAAAGATCTGCTCTAAGGTCGACCGTAAGAGACACTAAGCTTCTATTCAGTTATCTCTATAGTCCCTCATAACAAGAATCAGCACTTGTTTTCTAAAATGATAAAACAAAGTAGCATAAAACCTATTCTAAGGCTGAATGTGAAAGAGAGAAACTAAGCTTCTATTCAGTAGTCATCTTCATAGATCTCATAAAAGTAATCAACACTTTGTTTTCTAAAGAATGAAAAACAAGAAGTATTCAAGAGAAAGTTTAAGGCCTATAAAATGTTGGAAGAACAAAACCCTTATTCAAGAGATGCATTCATTGTCTTCTTTCATTCATTCATTAACATCAAACCAAATCAAATACTGAAAGCATAAAATAACTCAAAAACTATCTTAATGCTTAAAGTCTAATTGCTCATTGAGTTCTCATTCAATAATCCATTCACAATGATGAGTAAGTCTTGAAAAAAATTAAGCATGTAACTGAACTAAGAAATTCATTTACCTACAGCAATATAAGATTCTTCTACAACAAACAAGATCTAAAACATATACTTGAAAAAAATAACAAAAGGAAAGAGTGTACTAGTTGGCAATGGGGCCCTCCAATGCTTCCCTGGTACACTTGATTAACTTCAGCCACGAAAGAACTCCATTGAAGTATTCAAATCACAATGAGCATTCAAATGAACCAAAAACACAGATCCGACCTTCAAGAGTGCAAATTCTTAAGTTTCTTCATTCATCCAAAAAGGTTCCTTTACTAGTTTAAACTTAAGAGTATTTATACAAAAGTTTAAAACCATAAATGCTAAATGTCTCCTAAATATCATAAGTAGATCCAAAATATCCTAGGAAGGTCGAATGCCTCTAGATCCTCAAACATATCAAAATCCCACGAAATCAAAACCTGCCCTAGATTTAATGCTGCAACATGGCAATTTCTGCTGAACTGGACCCCTTTGACCGGCGTTGACCGAACATCTGGGAGGCTCAGATTTCGAATATGATAGCTTATTCACCATCCTGTACATCTGGGAACACTCCACCCAAGGTTTAATTTTGCCCAGTCCTAGCATAAACGACGAGCTTTTAATGGGATTTTGTCAAAATCCTTGTAATTCTTAAATTTCCACTCTTAATGCAAAAATTTAGAAAATACAATTCTGAAGTTAAAGGATGACAAATATACCTTTGATAGGCTATTATTTTATGAGAAATGTGAATAAAATGAAGGAAAAATGGGCAAATAAAGAGGCAAAGTATGGTTTATAGAGCAAAAATGGAAGCACAAAAATGGACTCAACAAACACATTCTTGAACCCGCTCCTCATTTAATTGTCCTTTCTTTCTTTCAGCTATTTTCCAAACCTTTCTATATCTAACATCTTTTCCTTTTCTCTGTAGAATTATCCTTATCTCATTTTATTTCTAGTCTTGCAATCTCTAGGACCTAGTATTTATTCACATGTTCTTCATTCACATGTTCTTCTTGTTTCTTATCCATACTTTCTTATATCCGACATCGATATCTTTCTGGAAGTATCGATCATGATTCTACAATCACTAGCTATGTGTCCATAGTTAGTGCCACATTTGTAACACTCAATGTTACAAGTGACCACATAGGCACGGGGTCATTGCTTGAACATTTTTATAATCTCTGCACCGCAACCTATGTCCAAAGTTAGTACAATAAAACAATGACCATAAAATAAATTCATAATTGGAGTGAATGATCTTCTTTATGGCGTAGTTCCTTCAATTTTTTCTTGACCGACAAGGATCATGATTGAAGCTTTTTGTGGCTTGAACGTGGATGGTATTCTTGGAAGATGTATCTTCAATAGTTTTCTTAGACTGCCATCACATCCCTTCCTTTGAGTACTTCCTCATAACTCTTTCTATTTTCTATTTTCTTCATTCTTCTTTTCTAGCAACGTAGAGTGTTTCTCTTTATTCTCTTGGCCAACCTGATGTGGATGTTTTTGTCTCTTTCCAACTCTCTTTTGGTTGAGCTCTTTGGTCGGATTTTTGACTCTTAGTGTGACAACTTCTTCTTCAAGACTTAACCCCTTCTTCTTTCTTCATTATCCAGGACTTCATGACCTTCTTATGTTCTCGCTCTTCTTCAAGTTGGATTCTCAACGCAAATATTTATTTTTCCATTACTTCTTGACCAAACTCTTCCTCAAGTTGGTTTAAATCATTGGTTTTTCCCCCTTGAGATAATCCATCAATATGTTTTCTCTTCTTCTGCATCTTCCTCTTTGTGTCAGCTTTTAAGGTTGGCTTCTAAACATTTCTTTGATATTCTAGAGTTTTCCAATTCTTCCTGCCTCTTCTAGTTGAGCTCTTAAATTCTTGATGACCTCACGATCCTTTGTAACCTTGAACACTTTGTTTTTGCTTCATCAATTCTTTTCTGATGACTTGTTTCTTCTTTTCCTAGATATTTAATTGTAATCAATTAATTTTTCTTTGTAATCAACTTATGTTTCAACATACTCTTCCTTTCCTCACCCTGATATGATGAGCATCTTTCTTGTTCAGACCGTGATCTCTTTGCATTCTCAATCATGATGGGTGAAGAATATATGTCATGTAACTTATCCCAAAGTTCTTTTATCATGAACATTTACCAACCTTTTCTTACCGGTTTGAAAAATCCTTCCCAAAATGAAATCCATTGCTATTTTGTTATTCTCTTTCAATTCCTTCTTGTTGCAGTTTTTTCCCTTTTGAACTATCATATCTCGTAACAACTGAGGAAGCAATATAATGTCCCTGCTCCTCAAGTAAAAATACTTTCTTCCTTTTCCTCCACATCTCATACTTAAACCATTCTAACCATTAAACATAGGCTCTCCATTCTCAGAATAATCCACGATCCCCTTCCAAAGGAACTACTTCAAGGAACCTGGTCTGATACCGATTGTTGGGTTATTGAGAGGGGGTGTGAATCAAGAATAGAGAAATTTAATCCCTTTTAACCATATAATCCAAGTGTTATATCAATGAAGCATTATTATCCAATAACTCAGAGTAAATAAGAAAATGAACAAATCAACAACCATACACATACACAAGACACCAACATTTCATTTGGAAACCTAAATTGGGAGAAAACCAATGAATGTGTTTTTCTTATATGTATTGAAGAATTACATTCATTGAAGTAATCAACTTCTTGTTTGTACAGCCGCAACCTGGAAGGGGAGGCTCCAACCCCTAGTTTCATTGTGCTACAAACTGGGAAGCTCCAACTCCCCAATTATCCATCAAGCAAACCACCTATCCTGCCCCGGGCTCCCTCACACCTCAAGTAGAAGTGTAGAATGATGGAACCATCACACTATCACTGTGAGATATACTGTTGTAAACCTGCATCAATAAATCTGAACCATGTATCAACCTGTGACTCTAAACTCAATCAACATGTACCATAAACAAGGCATCAACCATGCACCAACCTCAGAATTGTAATTATAAAATAAGTGTATCAACCATGCACCAACCTCGTGAATCAATACAAAATTATAAAGAAGTGCATCAACCATGCACAATCATGTAAATTAACTTGTACCATAAATAAGTGTATCTAACCATGTACCAAGTATGTATCAATCATGTGTCAACTATCTATCAACTATGGATCATTAATATGTACCAACATCATCAACTATACACCTCCTATGTATGTGCTAACTCATCAATTCACTGCCTTCAACCATGTACTCAACATGTACCTCAACAAAAGCTCTCCTCATCAATTTCTCATCATCCAAATCTGATTTGTAGCTCTCTAATAGACCCGGTGTATATCATCATTCCCTAAAAAACCCTTTAACTTTTTAAAACAAAGACTAGCATTTTCACTAAACCTTTTTAGTCTCACCTCTAGTTTTGATTAGTCAACAACCCTAACTTGAAGTAATCATAACTTTGAACCTGTAATGTATAAACATATGAAACTGATACACAATTTTCTTTCGTGTGTTTTATAATTCCTCCAAGTGGCACTACTTGAAGCTCTTTAAAAGGAGTTATAGCAAAATGGCATACCTTGCTGAATTCCTCGCTTTCTATTCTAGAGAGCGACCTTGTAGAGAGGCCCCGCAAAAATATTTGATGAAATGATCTGAAACTATTACACAACATACTACAGATCAAAATTCTGTAAATCCAACACATTTGGTCTCACCTTAAATTTGATCTTAGAAAACAACAAAAGAATTTATCCTTCCTTGCATTTCGCCTCTTTCTTCAATTCCTCCTAATTTTGGCTTAGATATCACTTGTAAACCCTCAGACACCTATAGATATTCAATATGTTCAAAAAATAGGTGCTAATAGAAGACCCTTTATCTATTATTTATACTCTCCAACTAGCTTCCTCAAAAACATATTCTAGGCCACTTGGCCCTCTACCTCTTTCCTTATTTTAGGGTTGGTCCACTTCTAATTTATCCATTAAAATTATTATTGAAATAATTTATTTTGTATTCACTTTGAATTATAATACACTCATCACTTCAATTCTTTTATTATTTACCTTTTAAAAAATCTTAAACCACTTTGTGATTACTTTGACCCTTTAGCTTTCATGATATGCAGGGTCTCCTCCAACTGTATACATAACTCTCAAACCGTGAGGAGTTATGCACGCCTATGACACCAGAAATGGAATGACATGTACTATCCATATAGAATAGTATTATTCGAAAATATCATAACTCATACCATTACCTTATCAAACAAACTTGGGTCCATTACCCAAACCTGGTCTCCAACTTCTCATGGACAAAACTCTCTAACCGTGAGGATTTGTGTGACGCTCCACATACCAATCGAATGACATGAAAAGAACTATCCATCTAGGATATTTTCCCTAACAAATTCACTTTCCTCTTTCTATCTCATTATTCCATACTAACCATGGGTCTTCTTTCTTTACTCCGCAAAGTGTCTTCCCGGAGGGATTTCACCATAAGGGGACCACCTTTGGAGTTCATCCATATTTACTTCTTATCAACCATGACAAAACAATAATGAGTCATATTTACATCAAACACTATTGGGTCCATTACCCAAAACTTTGTGCTATGGGTCTTTCTTCAAGGGTTGACATCAATGACAACTAACCTTAATCAACATAAATCCTTACCTTTAGCTTATACAAAGATTGTTCGGGTTCAGATTATTTTACCTTAACTAGTGTATCTCCATTTTGCATTATGATGTTGGCGATCTAATTATCTTTGTATAAATAGTATATGCTCTCGTTCTTATGGTCAAACCAGAATGTCTTGTTTATTATTCCTTGAGTCTTTTAAGTAAGGGAGTTTTTTTTGTTACAATACTACACCTGGTCCTTACTTGATCACTACACCTTTTAGCTGCACTCTCTGCACTTATAGTATGGACTGCGTGGTATTACCTTGACTGCAAGTTTTCACTTTTTAACTCAGGGATTTTCCTCTTACTTATCTCAGCGGTTATCATTTTTCCCCTCTTCGAAACTCCTTTAAATAGACTGCAACGATCATTGATAGGGAGAATAAATTAAAGATTACAACAGTAACTGGGAGTTTGGTAAGGATAGAAATATCCTTGCTATGGCTCGTAGACAGATATTTTGAGGAATTAAACTAACATTTCACCGATAACGAAACAATATTGCTTTAGCATTTATTATAGACAACAGTTAATATAATTTTTAGAAAGCTGTTGAAAGTGGTTATGCTTTATTTAAACAACAAGTAACACATACCTTTTAAGTATCCATAATAACCTTCAACAACACGGTTTTAACTAATCTAAGTATTGAGATGCACAGTTCTGATTTAAAAAAAAAAAAAAATAGAAACCTTTTTAAATCCAATTTTCTAGAGGTACTTTCTTTCATCTCTTATTATCTAAAAGACATTTTCACAGGTGTACAGTTAGGAACAAGTTTTTGGACGAGACACATTTAATAGTTATAAATTTACCTTTGGCTCTGGTTAAAGGATAGCTAATTCCTCCTTAGGAACACTTATCTAATATCGGCTTGGGAATTTGTTACAATAAGCCTTGTCTTAATAATAATCTTCTTGTATGTACAAATTGGTTTGTTGCGCAATAATTTATTGTGTAGTTCGTAGGTCATAGGCATCTTGTTGACTTGTTATTGGGGTGTTAGGATGATTGTCCTTAGCTTAGTAGGCTTGGTCTGCTTTTGTCGGGCGGGATGTAGACACCTCCTTGTTCCTCAGAACAGTCACCAGCCTTGAGACCTTAAATGGTCAAAATCAATGGGAACCTAGGCTTGAGCATTGCTTATGTGTCCTGGAGGTCCTAACCATTGCAGGGTAGGATGGGCGGGTAGTCATTCTTATTCTTCGTTGGTTGAATGTCGTACATTGCTTCCAGGTGCTTGATGTGATTTTATGTTGGTCGTTATGTTGTTGTTGCATGAGTTGCATGCATTGTGTTCGTCATCATGTTGCGATGTTGAGTATAATTTCATTATTACCTTCCTACACACACACACAGAAAACATTGAGGTTGTTTTTACCGGTTGTACATCGTAGGAGTCGTACCGGAGTGGGTCCTGACATGTGGTATTAGAGCAGGTTCAACCCGCGACTTGGGATCACTACGACTTTCGTTGATATGATTTGATTATACTGTTGCTAATCGAGTTGACTTGTATTCGTGCAGGTAATCATGGTTAGAGGATGTCATGGAGGCTGACGACGGGGTGCTAGGGGAGGAGGCACGATGCCTCCAGTAGCATCCATGGTTGAGGGGTCTAACCCCCAGGGAGACAAGAAGGTTCTTGGACAGGAGAAGATAGTAGTTGGTGATGTAGTCGGTATGATGAGATCTTTCCAGTGCATGTCCGAGGCACTAATCAGCTGTTTGGACAGAGATGAGGCCAGGGCACCGGCACCCACTAAGGTTCCACTGCGTGCTCCGGTCAGTACTGGTGGCATTCACCGTGAACTCGAGAAGGTCAAATTTCCTAAGTTCTTTGGTGCCCCAGATGGCACAGCCATCGAGGCATGGTTGGAGAATATGGCGATGTGCTTTTCACTTCACGATTATACCTCCAACATGAAGGTCTGCATGGCAGTCTTTCAACTGAAAGGAAGTGCTCTTATATGGTGGAAGACGCTCCTACCGTAGCTGAACATGGCCATCAAAAATGTGTCATGGGAATTGTTTGTGGAACGGTTCTGAGAAAGATACCTTTCAGAGGAATTCATTGAGCGTCATCTCAACGAGTTCAATGCCTTATGACAAGGAGGTCGTACGGTGCTTGAGTACGAGGTCTGTTTTATGGAGCTACTCCAGTATGCTCCGCACTTTAACAGTGAGAAACTTAAGGTCAACAGGTTCGTGTTCGGCCTTAACGGTAACATACGTGCAAAGGTCAGGATTTTGATGCCTCAAACCTTGCATGATTCCATCCAGAAGGCCCTCATAGAAGAAGAGGAGCTTATCAGCGAGGGTCGAACCAGGACTCTCACAAGACGAACAGGGCAGGTGTCGTGTGGAGCATAGCAGCATCCGACACCAGCCAGACATTCACCGGGATATCGTGGCTTCTAGAGGGGATCCACTTTCACTACACCTCTACAACCAATGCCTCAGTAGGGGACACCTTGTCGTGGACCATAGCATCAGCAGCAGCGACAACCGCAGTAGCAACAGTTTAGGCCTGTTTAGCAGAACATACTAGGATTCCAGGCCAGTGGGCCGCCATCTTCTACTTCAAGTACTAGGACTACTGGGTCGAAGAAGGGGTGTTGGACGTGTGGAGAGCCACACTACCAGCGCAACTACCCTGTGGAGAGGACTAGAGCGTCCGGATCAACTAGACCCAATACCATGGGAGATATGGGCAAGGCCCATCGGATTCATGCAGCGGTGAATAATCGCCAGGCAAAGCATCAGTCGACTGTGCTCGAGACGAAAGGTATCATCATTGACCAGACCCTTAGTATTTTGATAGATCCCGGTGCTACCGAGAGTTTCATTTCGGGTGCAGCGCTAAAAAGGATTAAGGTAAAGGCAGTCGAATAGGATGATTTTAGCTTCGTAGAGATAGCCTCGGGAGCCAAGCAAAGGGTTGGAGGAAAGGTTACGGGTTGTATCCTCAACCTGGGAGAGTTTGTCACCAAGGCCGACCTGTACGTCATGATCTTAGGATCTTATGACGTCATGATTGGTATGGACTGGTTGGAATCATATGAGGTGATACTCAACTGTAAGACGAAACAGTTGAGCTTGGTCGATGACGAGGGAAAGAGACGTGTGATTGTAGGACAGAACCAAGAAGTTTCCCTGAGGTTCATCTCTTCCTTACAGTTATGGAAGAGCATGTGCAAGGGGTGCAAGCTGTATGCGATCCTTGTGTTAAACGAGAAGGGATTAGCAGAAGGTTTAGAACACCTTCCGATGGTGAGAGAGTTTGTGGACGTATTTCTAGAGGAGTTACCTGGGATGTCACCGGAGAGGGAATTGGAGTTTACCATAGACCTAAAACCAGGGACTGAACCGATATCAAGACCGCCTTATCGGATGTCGACCCTAGAGTTACAAGAGTTGAAAATGCAACTGAAGGAGTTGTTGGACCTAGGGATGATACATCCTAGTGTGTCACCGTGGGGTGCACCTGTTATTTTCATACGAAAGAAAGATGGGTCGTGGAGGCTCTGCATTGACTACCATCAACTGAACAAGGCCACGATCAAGAATTAGTATCCGTTGTCGAGAATTGATGATATATTCGATAAAATGAAGGGTGCAATGGTGTTCTCAATGATCAACTTGCAATCAGAATACCACCAGTTATGGATTAAGGAAGATGACATCCCTAAGACCACCTTTAAGACGAGGTTTGGACATTACGAGTTTACTGTTTTACCGTTTGGACTGACAAACACCCCAGGAGTATTTATGAGTTTGATGAACGGGGTGTTCCACGAGTACTTGGAAAAGTTCGTCCAAGTATTCATTGACGATATTTTGATCTACTCTCCTCTCGGATGATGGAGGAGCATGAAGAGCACTTGCGCTTGGTACTACAATGTCTGTGAGAGCACAAACTATATGGGAAGTTGTCCAAATGCTATTTTTATCAATCGAAGATTCACTACTTAGGGCATGTCATCTCCGGCAAAGGCATCGTCGTGGATCCAGCCAGGGTCGAGGCTATTATGGAATGGCCTGCGTCGACGAATGTCCTGGAAGTGTGTAGCTTCATGGGTTTAGCAGGATACTATCGGCGTTTCGTCAAGGGATTTTCGAAGATAGCAAATCTGATCATGAAGTTGCAGAAGAAGAACAAGAAGTTTGTTTGGACTGAGAAATGCGCAGAATCATTTCGAAGGCTCAAGGAGTTGTTGACAACAACACTGATACTAAAGGTCTCTGACATGGACACGGACTTCTTGGTATGCACTAACGCATCCAAGGAAGGCTTAGGCGGGGTCTTGATACAATACAGACGAGTGATCGCTTACATTTTGAGGAAACTGAGAAATCATGAGAGAAATACGCAACGCACAATTTGAAGTTGTTATCCATCGTATATGCCTTGAAGGTTTCGAGACACTACCTTGTTGGATGAAAATTTGAATTAAAGACTGACCATTGTGGACTACAACACATATTTACGCAAAGCGACCTGAACGCGCGACAACAGCATTGGTCGGAATTGCTTAGCGAATACAACTTCGAGATTACTTACATAAAAGGAACAGTGAACTGAGTGGTGGATGCATTGAGTCGGAGACCACACATCTTTTTGATGTTGCCTCTTCAGACGAATCTGCGTGAAAATATTCTAACTTTACAGCGTGATGATGATTGTTACAAAGAGGTCGAGGGTTTTATCGGACAAAACACAATCATGGTACCATGATTTGAAGGGTTTTCGTTTGATAGCGATGGATTATTAAGGTTTAAAAATCGGATCTACGTACCGCCGAACGACGAGTTGAGGATGTTGATCCTGAGCGAGGCTCATAGAGAAGTTTACATGGCTCACCCGGGAGTCACGAAGATGAGGGAAGACCTTAAACCCTTATTCTTTTGGAAGGGAATGAAGGCATACATAGTCAACTATGTGGCTATATGTCTAGAATGTCAGCAGGTAAAGGCTGAACATAGACACCTAGCAGGATTATTACAACCACAGGCTATTCCAAAATCGAAATGGGAAGTTATTTCGATGGATTTAATTGTTGGATTGCCACTGACGGCAAGGAGACATGACTCAATTTTCGTAGTAGTAGACACTCTGACGAAAAGTGTTCATTGTATTCCTGTGCATACGATGTATCAGGCACCTGACATAGCTATAATTTTCGTCAGTGAGATTGTGAGGTTGCATGGCGTGCCTAAGAGGATTATATCCAATTGAGGATCGGTGTTTACTGGACAATTTTGGACGAGTTTCCAAGAAGCCTTGGGAACCCAACTTAACTTTAGTACTGTGTATTACCCGGAGACTGACGGGCAGACCGAACGAATGAACCAGACCTTGGAGGACATGTTGCGCATGTACGTGATGGACCAACAAAAGCATTGGGAATATTTCTTGCCACTAGTGGAGTTCGCTTACAACAACAGTTACCAGAGCACCATTAAGATGGCGCCTTTCGAGTTTCTTTGTGGGCGACCGTGTCGGACGCCTTTGAGTTGGGATTGGCTTGAGGATAGGGTCCTGGTGGGACCAGAAGCGATCCAAGAAATGGAAGAGCAAATGAAAACAATAAGACAAAGGATTAAAGAAGCACAAGATCGACAAAAGAGTTATTCCGATGCGCACCGTGTCGACCGTAGTTACGAGGTCGACGATCGAGTCTTCTTGCGGGTTAAATCGCATAAGAGTTCGATCAAGTTTGGGAAGGGAACTAAACTCTCTCTTAGGTCCATGGGACCTTTCGAGATTGTGGAGAGAAAGGGGCCTGTGGCCTATTGACTAGCCTTGTCGGATTCTTTGGGGCGTATGCACGATGTTTTTCATGTATCTGCTTTGAGACATTATATTAGTGATCCTACACATGTTATTGACATGATTTCCTTGCAGGTATCGGATGAGGGGGCGCTCACGGCTGAGCCGGTCTGCATCTTGGATCATCGTATTCAACAACTACGACGTCGAATGGTAGATCAGTTCAAGGTCCAGTGGGACAATTATAGTTTGCACTCGGCGACCTGGGAGAACGCATATGATATGCGCCAGTAGTTTCCATTTTTGTTTGATAGATAGACATATGATACTGTGATACACTTTATTTCGGCATATATACTGTGAAACTTCGGGACGAAGTTTAGACCAAGAGGGGGTGTATGTAACATCCCGCTCTGGCACACTGAGAGAACTTATTCTTTGAGGACACTTGCTCGCAAGTGATCCATATTATTATGCTATTAAAACATTTGATTTTGGTTATGAGGCGATATGGGTTGATGACATGTTGTTTTACTTCTTTGACATAGACAAGTGCTATTGACTCGGTTTTACTGAGTGTGAAGGATTTTGGACCTCGAGGATGCAGAGGCATCGATGGAACCCCTTGGACTCTGGATCGAGTCAGGGAGTGTACCATTGGGTTTTGATTGTTTTACTGTGATATTAGTGCATCTGATTAGATGATATGCTATGGATATATTTTAACATGATTTGTTGATGATGCAGGCTAACGATAGCTTGCCGACCAGACTCACATGTGAAGTAAAGGAATCACGCACGAATACCAGAGATGTTGAGGGAGGAGGGTGGACAACAGCCCTGCCACAACCTACTAGCACTCCCATCGTG
Organism: Picea sitchensis; assembly: GCA_010110895.2. Lineage (NCBI taxonomy): Eukaryota > Viridiplantae > Streptophyta > Pinopsida > Pinales > Pinaceae > Picea > Picea sitchensis. The sequence continues at coordinate 44,508 of SNQJ01S0029850.1, forward strand.
GCTCGAACTATAGGTTAACGATTACCTAGTTCGAGAGGACCCACGATGCCGTGAGGGCAGACTGCAACAGTCACTCACGATAATTCTAAGGGGTGTGCAATAAGGTGGGGGTCTTATTCCTTAGAAGCCCTTAGTCTCCCACAAGTTCACCTGGCGGAGTGTTGACTCCAGAGGTTATTGATGTCTACCAAGTCAGTCAAGAGGCTAGTGGCACCCTTGGAGCACATAAGTGCATCATGAATGGCACGTCACGCAAGGGAACAGATGAGACAAGTGGCACCCTTGGAGCACCTAGTGCGTCCTGAAAGGTATGTCGCGTTGTTGATGATAGAGGAATGAACCTAGATGGCCTTAGGACGAATAACGTGTTAAGTATTTTTAAAACAATTTCCCCTAATTAAATGTCGCCAAGTACAAAATTAAAGGTCTAAGTCTAAATTACGCTAGTGGTAAAATTTTGGCTTTCTATAAAAAAAATTAAAAATAATAATAAAAATAAAAACAACTTAAATAGTAATTATGATCTTCGTTAAATATTGTAACACGAAGGGAGTAACAAATTTGATTTATTCATAAAAAAAAAATCTGATGAAATAAAATTTAAAAGGGGAATTAACTATTTTATTATTTTTGATAATTTAAATTATACAATTAAATGATAAAAGGGAAAAATGGTTAAATTCCACACCTACCTTTTTGAGTTCTAATTAAAAAGGGGAAAGAGGGAAAATCTAAAATTTTAGGAAACTAGGAAAAGAGGTAAACTTAAAAAGGGAAAAAGGGGAACATAAGGGAAAAAGAAGAAGGTCAAACTTAGTAAAGCATCTACCATTTAAGAGCTTTCTAATTTAAACTGAACTAGCAATTTAATAAAAGGGAAAGTTATGAAAACCTGTAAGAGAATTTGGGGACACCTAAGAGTGATTCTAGGAGTAACTCTAGGTGGGTCAGGGAAATAAAGATAATTAATTAATTAAAGAAGTTAATTTATGGAGGAATGAAGAGGATGGGTGACACTTGTACGGAGAGGAATTTTTAGTAATTTAATTATAAAAACTTAACAAAAAGAGAATTTTTGGAAACTAAGGAACCACAAAACTCTATATAATGAAGGGAGGAGATAGAGGTTTGACTATCTTTTGTTTGTGTAACATTACGCCGCAGAAATATCTACTTGGTTGATTTAACTTGTGGGATTTGGGATACTCATCTCGGTGAGGAGTGGTAGCTCGGCCTTGAGAGGCGAGATGGGAGCTAGTCGAAATCTCTGGATAGTGTGTGTGGCCCCCTTTGCGGCCCAGGGGGCTAAGGAGGAAGAAGAATACCTCTAGCATTGGCTGGGAGGTACCGGTGAAGTCTCGTCAGTCGACAAGCGGGAGTTTCTCGGAGCGTGTGAGACATCATTCAGAGCGGGCGGTCAAGCAACAGTACGCTCTTTTCACTTTGTATGGTAGAATGTATTAGGACTTATGCTTGGATATGCTTATTTAATGGAGAAGTAAACTGATGTTTTCTTTTAAATTGATGACTAAAACTTTTCTTAGCCTAGCTCGATGGTTGTTGTCTCCCTTGTCCTTCGTTTCCCCGCATGACTTGGCCGCCCTGTGGTGTTGATTGTGACCCTTGTGATGTTTTGTCTTTCGTCCCTAGCTCATCAGTCCTCGCCTGAGCAGTTGGCCAGGAGCCTGATCTACGGTCGTCACCTTAGCGTTAAAATTCCTACGGATCTCAACGCCTTCTTTTTCTGTGAATGGATGATGTGTGAAGGATAATGGTCAGTTGTCTACTCCTATTGATTGATTCTGGTGACAACTGAATCAACTGAATCAGTTGTCTACTCCTGACAACTGATTCTGATGTGCGCGTCTTCTTGTGAATGAGCGTCTCTGTCTCTGCGCTTTCATGTGATTGATTAAATCTATGTTTTCTAATGGTTGATTTCTTCCGCGTTATCCTGTGTTGATCATCTCTGCATTTTCTTGGAGTCTTTACTCAGCCTTCACTCTGCCAACTTCTGGGCGATTACCAGCCCTTACACAACAACCACACCATGATTTCGTGGCGCATCACCCAACATTTTCACTTATGATTTTTGTGGCCCTTCCCATATCGATTTTATTTGGCAAACATTCGTTATTGGAAAGATATTCGATTTCACTAATGTGGCTTTCGTTTTTACCAGGATTGTGCTCTCGTTTTTAATCAGTACGCCCTCCTCTGTATATTGTTGTAAGACAGATTGTTACCTCGATGTATTGCTATCTGTATCGATGCCTTGCTTTTTTTTCGACTGTGAAAAGTTACCTGTGTTAACATGCGATTTTACCCATTATTAAATGTGTTTCTTGTGACTTACTCAGCCAATTCGTGCCTTAACTGGTAGTGGTTCCGCCCTTGATGATGGTGTTTTTAAAAACCTGTGGAGGGCGGAGTCATCCCACCATTTTAGACAATGAATCTTCCCTTGAGCGATTACGATTGGATCTTAATTACTCTGAGCCTTGGCTGTTCACTGCAATTTTACCCACTACAATATCATTTTACCCTCGAGCTCACTACTCAGAAATGATTTTGGGTTTACAAGGGATTTTATTACTTAGAATAGTTTAGTATTCAGATGCAATTGATTTAGTTAGAAGAGAATCCTTTTGAAATCGATTTTGAGTGATAATAAACAGTAGCAAGTTAAAAAGGGCAGTGTTCTAGAACAACAGTTGTAATGATGGTGTTTCCTTTATTTTTATAAACGGTACACAATTGTTCATCCTTGTTGCGTTGAAGCAAGGCGTGTGTCCTTCTTTATGATGGCTTCAGTTATTTCAGCAAGGATTTTTGACTTTCCAGTTTCTCTCACCAAACCCCCCAAAAAAAATATATATATATATATATTTAATATGACAGCATTCTATCAGATGGACTACGGTAGACAGCGCTCTCATTGGTAGCTTTAGTTCAAATTTAATAGCTGTGTAGGGACTACTCATCAAATTTATACAGCCAAAGTTAGATACAGTAAATCCTTACCTTTAGCTTCTACAAAGATTGTTCGGGTTCAGATTATTTTACCTTAACTAGTGTATCTCCATTTTGCATTATAATGTTGGCGATCTAATTATCTCTACATAAACAGTATATGCTCTTGTTCTTATGGTCGAACCAAAATGTCTTGTTTATTATTCCTTGAGTCTTTTAAGTAAGGGAGTTTTTTTTGTTACAATACTACACCTGGTCCTTACTTGATCATTGCACCTTTTAGCTGCACTAGCTGCAATTATAGTATGGACTGCGTAGTATTACTTTGACTGCAAGTTTTCACTTTTTAACTCAGAGATTTTCCTCTTACTTATCTCAGCAGTTATCATTTTTCCCCTCTACGAACCTCCTTTAAATAGACCGCAACAATCATTGACAGGGTGAATAAATTAAAGATTACAACAGTCACTGGGAGTTTGGTAAGGATAGCAATATCCATGCTATGGATCATAGACAGAGATTTTGAGGAATTAAAATAGCATTTCATCGATAACGAAACAACATTGCTTTAGCATTTATTATAGACAACAGTTAATATAATTTTTAGAAAGTGGTTGACAGCGGTTATGCTTTATTTAAACAACAGGTAACACATACCTTTTAAATATCTATTAATAACCTTCAACAACACGATTTTAACTAATCTAAGGATGGAGATGCACAGTTCTGATTTAAAAAAAAAAAACCTTTTTAAATCCAATTTTCTAGAGGTACTTTGTTTCATCTCTTATTATCTAAAGGACATTTTCACAGGTGTACAGTTAGGAACAAGTTTTTGGACAAGACACATTTAATAGTTAGAAATTTACCTTTGGCTCTGGTTAAAGGATAGTTAATTCCTCCTTAGGAACACTTATCTGATATCGGCTTGGGAATTTGTTACAATAAGCCTTGTCTTAATAATAATCTTCTTGTATGTACAAATTGGTTTGTTGCGCAATAATTTATTGTGTAGTTGGTAGGTCATAGGCGTCTTGTTGACTTGTCATTGGGGTGTTAGGATGATTGTCTTTCGCTTAGTAGGCTTGGTCTGCTTGTGTCGGGTGGGATGTAGACACCTCCTTGTTCCTCAGAACATTCGCCAGCCTTGAGACCTTAAATGGTCAAAATCGATGGGAACCTGGGCTTGAGCGTTGCTTATGTGTCCTGGAGATCCTAACCATTGCAGGGTAGGATGGGCAGGTAGTCATTCTTATTCTTCATCGGTTGAATGTCGTACATTGCTTCCAGGTGCTTGATGTGATTTTATGTTGGTCGTTATGTTGTTGCATGAGTTGCATGCGTTGTGTTCGTCGTCATGTTGCAATGTTGAGTATAATGTCATTATTACCTTCCTACACACACAAAAAAAAAAAAAATTAAGGGTGCTTTTACCGGTTGTACATAGTAGGAGTCGTACCGGAGTGGGTGGGTCCTGACATATACATAATGATTAATTAATAATCTTACAAGTATACACTAACGTGTTTAACCTCTACATAAAGGATTACCACCTGTAGGTTTTGAAAATAATCTTAACGGAAAATTTAGTTAATAGTTTTGTGAATACACAGGATATTAATAAAACCACTATTGATCAAGCCCTCTAATCCTGGTCTATTACTATATGATTCAAGGGGATAATAGTAATCAACTCGAAAATTCGATAGTAAAATTATTAGAACAATCAAAGCCTAACATGTCGGATAGATCTCTTGGTAAATGCAGAATGTTGAGTTAAGTTCCAATTAAACAATAAACATAGTGATAAATTGTTGAAACAGGGAACGAAAGAAATTTAATCAACAAATGCACCAGTTACAACATGTACCCAAAACATATTAACAATAAGTAAGAACCCATGTGGTAAGAGCTTAGTACCAGATCCAAGTAGAATACAAGCATAAGTGAAGCAGTCCAAATCTTGATGAAGGAATAGTATGAACTATAAGTTATACAAATTAAAGGTTTAATATGACTAACTCTAACCTCATCCAAGTGGCACAAAAAGATAAGAATTATTAAGTAAACCAGACCACAAATACAAATACACACGTAATGGCGATAATGCACCAGACCAGGGTAGCGCGGCATTCTGGTAATGGCGATAATGCACAAGACCAGTACGTTTGACTCCTTGGATTGTGACAAGTAAAGATCATATCGAGACATGAAGAGCTTCAAGCTTGCCAGTTTAATGCGCGTCGAGTACAAGAGCAGGTGGAAGGTAT